>JAYMFT010379811.1:0-20684 GCA_038088735.1 Panulirus argus | reverse complement strand
AAAAAAAAAAAAAAAATATATATATATATATATATATATATATATATATATATATATATATATATATATAAACAGGATTTTTCTCATATTTTGTCTACAAAGAAATTCTTCTTTTTGGCTATTCCAATGTACACAGCTTCCCTGGATCAAACGCGAATCTCGGAAAGATCTCGAGGAGGCATTGGAGAAGCTTTCCCCATCAGTAATGAACCTCTTCGATCCTCCATAGAGGGGATTCGAACCGGCCATATTGGAGACATCAAACACTGTTATTGTTTGTCGGAACGTAAGCGGGCTTACACGTCAGACGACGGAAGATGACTGATTCCGTAAAATACCGAAAGCTCAAGAGGAACTACCGTAACGAGGAATGATCTCAAAAGCGTTCACTATACGAAGGAGATGTAATCGGTCAATATCATAGACTCGTAATAAGTGTGTGTGTGTGTGTGTGTGTGTGTGTGTGAAGAACAGAGTCCTGAATGATGTTGGTTGTGGCTATTAGTCTGAATTTTCTTGAGTGCGACTATAGCAGCCGTCAAAATCAGGCTTCATTTTAGTTTACGTACAGAACATGGGCGCAATACAGAGCAATACAGACACTTAGAAATACACAACTGGGAATGCACTGTAAGATGAAGTAAAGTGAGCTCATGGCAAACAATGCCCTCTTTGGTTACTTGACAACCAAAATACTGGTTACGAGAAATATAGACCATCTCCACGGCAAAGTATATACATGCACAAAACTAATCTATTCCGCTTGACAGGTAGCATCAATTTCTATTCCGAATTCATGCTACACCAGTATCCATTCGCACGCCACGGAAGCAATTTCTTGCAGTAAAAACTGACAATCAGTCTTCATAGACGATTTCGACCATACGCTTATCTTCATGTTCTAGTTAACTGGTTCTAATCTTTATAATCTAGTTTACCGATGCTTGGTAAGTTTCCTTCCCTGTAATTAGCCATCTGAACAAACTGGAGATACAGGTCGACGCAATGTGGTTTCGGTGGGTGTCCGCCGCCGCCCCTCCACCACCACAACAGGAGCTTCCACACGTCTTCATCAAGTGGCAGAAACGGACGAAGAAAATCAGGCAGAAGGAAAGGGAGAACCGAGAACCTACTCTAACCTCGCCTTAGCCGTGTTGACAAATGGGCAACATGGGAGGGTCGGAGGGTCGTGGAATGTTAATGTCACTTCTTAACGTGAGACGAGACGTCCCTCCAGGGAGGAGCCACCACGCGGAGCCTGTATTCAACGGCCTGGATGGTTCTTTTGATGGTTAATTCTATTTCCTCAAGGCGGCGCTGGTGCTACTCTGCCTCTCCCGCCGCCGTCGCTGCTGCTGCTGCTGCTTATTTGTCTCGGCAGAGGTAATCGAATGAGGATCGCGCTGTACTTTACTTATAAGGCCTTTAATTAAGGCACCGTCGCACCGCGCCGTCCCGCAATCATGGGTTTCACTCAAACCTCTTCATTTAAGAAAAGACTACAGTTGTACAGAATTTAGCACAGGGGTACCGGTATAGATTACCTAACACGGGGATACCATAAACAAGTAGTTAACACAGGAATATCATTGCACATAATTGCACATAACATGGGATTACCATAATAAAGTGCTTGATCCTGGGATACCATCATATAGGTCTTGACATCGTACAGAACGTAAAACAGGGCTGCCAAAATACAGTACAGACTTAACACAGGGCTACCAAAACAGAGTATTTAACACAGGGCTACCATCATATAGTTCTAAAAAAATGGCTCTCATACAAACAGCTCGTAACAAAGGGCTTCCGTCATACAGTACTCGAACACAGGACTATCATCATACGTCACTCGTTTACAAAATGCACTTCCCTCTCCCCAACGACGATTCAGCTACTTTACGATTATCTCTAAGGTCTTGAGCCATTAATTTCTAAGCCAAAAGCGCTAACTCCTTCGCTATGAGGAGATAATGGCCGGACTGGGAAGACCTGCGGAGCTCAGCTTTGATAATGCCAGTCATGGATATTTATACTACATTGTCACGTATGATCTACCGGCCATAATTATACCTTCTATAGTCATTTGTAGCTCCGCTTATGCGCCCCACACTGAGTAGCAGGTGATATCCGAGAGCCGCACCTGCCAAGAGCACACAATTATTTGAGTCAAGGGCGGCACCTGCAGCTAATGGCATCCCTGGCGTGGGCGGGAGGATGGAGAACTTAACGGTCGCGTCTGGCAACACTCATACGATGGCATTCGGCTCACTAGTAGACATGACCAACTCCCGTATGACAAATTTGTTTTTTTTGCCATGCTGGCTATGCCAGAGGTAGTCTAACACTACGTGCAGGGACTCTTGAAACCGGTCAGAGAAGTGGCAACACCACAGTGGAACAAAGACACCAACCCTTACCACACACGTGAGGGATTCCTACCCAAACGAATTTAAGGACTGCTAAAAACTCTTGCGTCTTCGGGTAATCATATCAATCCAGTCATACAAACTGATATCCTTAAGCTTTAAAAGAGGCTAAAAAAAAAAAGTTTTAAAAGCGTCTAACTTACACCACAAGGGAGTCGGTTCAAGGACGGCGTGAAGTGTTTGTACCCTCGAGCGGACCAACCGTACCCTGCCACACACCAGATAAACCAACTGTTCCCAGCTGAGCCTCAAGTGGGTCAACTACACTCAAGGTGAATCCATCTGTACCCCAGGTAATCCGGATGTTTCACTGGCGTCCTCTCCTCACCCTTCTGGTGAGCCAGCTGGACATTGTGTGAACCATCCTATGACCTGAATGACACATCGATACAGCAAGTGAACCATCTGACGAGCCCCGAGTTAACGTAGATGGACCCGAGATCTGAACGAGTCCTATCGAGCCTAGCCGAACCGCGGGCGCTTGATTCTGCGGTATTCACAGAGAGAAAGACGGCGCTTTCCTCACCGTCAGTGACGAGACATTAGCGTTATTTGTAAAGATTTTTCCCTGACCATTTGGGGATTCATCCTGGCGAACCCCGTGTCATTCCAGAGGTTCTAAATCGTGGCATTCTTAGACCCGATCTCTCTCAGAGGTAACAAGCCCTTCAAATGTTCTTTCATCGTCTCTCTTTCAGTGTTATTTATGAAGAAAAAGAAGTTCTTATGAAAGCCCCTGCCCTAGTTTGCTGACCGACATATTCGGTAAAAGTGGTCTTTTTTTTTTCCAGGCTCAGGTTAAATGATACGTTTTCTGTTGATGTTGGTAACTTACTCCGGAAAAAATTGACTTAAATCACTTTGGAAAAAAGGGGGCGGAAAAAAGTTTGTTTGTTCTTCTTTTCTTTTTTTTTAAATAAAATGAAGGACGCAAGTTTTTTTTTTACGCAAGAGGTTGAGTATGAGGGAGGCTGTGCAGCCTACTGGATTACCGGATGATACAAAAGTTGGGCGAGTGGAGGGGTGGACGAGTCGGTGGTGGACCAGCCAAGGTAGAAGATGGAATGAGGGTAGGATTGTATGGGTGAGTGTTGGATTGCGTCATGGGTTGGGGTGTGGGGGGGAGGGGGTGGAAGTGAGTGCACTAGGGAGTTGTGCAGTGGGTGGATCAGCCGGGTAGGGTGGAGGGGGTAAGGGGTTGATTGCTCATGTGGTGGGTAAGTCGGGATGGGGTGGAAGAGGCTGTGGATGTGGTGGACACAAGGAAGCTGAGGAGGTTGCGCAGGAAGCTTTGTAAGTCATTAATACTACTACTACTACTACTACTACTACCACTGCTATTACTACTGCTACAAAAACCACTACAAGTACTACTACTGCTACAACGACTACTACAACCACTACAAGTACTACTACTACAACGACTTCTACTATTACAACCGCTACAACAACTACTACTACTACTGCCACAACTACAGATACTATTACTACAACTACCATCCCAGTTAAACGTATGTAGAAAGAAAATAACCAACAGGAACTGCGAAAAACAAACAGTAAACAGCCATGTCATTCTTACAATATCAGAAATCATTAACTACTCTTCAGGTCCCATACCTACTAGTTCAGATCCTCAGAGTAGCTGTTAGAATTTTAAATACAAAGTTATTGAGTAAAATTCTTCCCTTATCAGTGTGATTGACCGAATCTCCTCAAGTGTAGGAGTCGGCTGCCTCTGGGTCTGAGGAATGATAGATAAGGATATATTCGGTGGGCGTTCTTAGAGAGCGCTCCAGCCGTATCATCTGGCGACTCAAGTTGGTCAGGATTGAGGAATAAAAAGTGAAAGTCTGTCTTGGAAAGTGGGTCCGTCAGAACTCAAAGAATGAGGTTAAGTTGGAAAGCGGTGGCTTGCAGCTCCACGGAGAGTGGCTCAGTCGGGTTAATTCGGTTTGCAGAAACTCCCGAAAGCAAGTCAGAATTCTTACAGTAGCCAGTCGGAAGCCTAAGAGGGTGGGGAGGTACGTTGATCGAGGAGGGAGGGGGAGGCACTGTCTCTCCCTTGGTTGAGATTCCTCGCCATGCCCGAGGAGCGTCGGGAACACGGGGTTATGCAAACAGTGGCACTGATGGTGACGCAACGAAAGGCTTATAATGGGAGTTTAAAGAACGTGTGGCAGCGTGAAGGTGTCATGCATGAGCTGTCACGGACGGCTGTCGAGGCGTCACGGGCGGTTACCAAAGGCCACCACCTTGAGTGACTTGCGTACTTAGTAAACACTGGCTGCGATTAGAGGAGAAAAAAATAAAGAAACCAGCGAGGGTACGTAGCAAAGTCTTAACGCACGTTTACCCACTACAAATTAGTTACTGCTAGTTGACCAAATTATCAAAAAGAAAGAAAGAAAGAATGAAAAAAATACAGCAGTTGACTATATCTCATGCTAACAGTGTGCTATCGCGTTGTCGGTACCGTACATTTTGTTGACACAAAATAGGCGTCTCAAGAAATGTATATCAAAGTAGAATATATATATATATATATATATATATATATATATAGATATATATATATATATATTCTATTAACTAATTATAAACATCTTTTGTAAAGTTTTTGAAATGAAATAGTTATTTATCATATGAAATTAAGACCCTTCAGCTTCTCGGAGCTAATACAATTTGCATTCCTTCCCTGCACGGCTATGTTGAGGCACTGAAGTACTAAGCTGGTTTGGTTAGCCAAGGAGCCAAAGTCAGTGGGAAGAATGTAGGGCATTCTTCCGCCAACGTCCCAGCGTCTCCAAACCAATTGTGACAGAGGAGATCTATTGTTCCTGGTCCATATAATGTATATGAGCATCAAATAAATGGACGGATCAAAGGACTATTGTGTTTTCATCAAAACCTGACAGCCTGACATGGCGTAACAGCTTCTAAAATCGGGTTGGTAGCAGTGCGAACTTACCGTCTATCGACCTGACAACAAGAGAAAGTTATTCTTCGGTTTGTTTTCAAGTAGATCGAATCTCTTCCTTTACCTTGAGGTACAAAGTATCCCGGTCCGGTGGTGAGAGATCCTGAGGTCATAGGGGCTTGGGCCTGGAGACTCATGGGACGTGATCAGTGATATTTCTGGACTGGCCAGGCTCCTCCTTCCTGCAGCTGTTGGAGACCAAGAAGTCTTCCATCAGGTCCAAGCGTGGTTCCAACTTACTGCTCTAACTTTTCTTCGTCCCAACTCTGATTTCCGGAAACTTGGATATTTCTCACTAAATTACAAGTCTCCACTTCACGTTGACCCTTAGGCCTCCACTGTCCTGTCTCCCCAACAACAATTGGATCCTCTCCAACAGTGGGTATTGTTTCTCCAATTCTGGATAGTTTCTGAAGCTATGAAGTATCTCACAGACACTGGTGATTTCAAGTTTTTTCTTTTTTTAACACGAATCAGTTTCTCTCCAACTCGCGTATCTCCAATACTAATAAGTTTCTCCAACAGTGGATAGTCCTCAAACACTACTTACTTAGTCTAACCCGCTCTTCTCCAACACATAAGCTTTTCCAACACACGTCCTGTCTCCCGAACACGATAACCTCCCCCCTAGCTCTTATGAAACTAACATCACAAAATGGGTGTCTATTACGACCATAAATCATCACAAATACCAGTCGAAATTTTTCAGGTAACGATATCTTTAACACAGGGACCTCATATATTTTTGCTCATTTTCGTTTCATATAGATCTTATAAGAATCCAATCTTGCTTATACGTAACAGCCAATACGTTATTTTCTGATGTTTTTATAAAAAAATAATTATTTTTAAGTACGAGAAAAAAAAGATCCCGTAAAGTACATTCAATATCTCGAGTCATTAGAGATTTTTTTTAAAGTAATATAAACGAATAGTCTTTTGAAGTCCTCCGCGCAGAGGGCTGGATCTGCTGGTGGATGGAGGCAAAGGTTAGTGCTGGAAGGTAGCCACCATCCTAGAAAGTACAGGAGAATACATGGAATAGCCAGAAAACTGAGGCGATGGTCTATGTCGAGGCCATGTGTTGGAGGATCGTACACGGGAATACACACTGGGAAGCCAGATAACCGAGGAAGCGATGGTTTACGACGAGGCATCCTGATGGAGGACGATAACCGCATCGTACATTCCAAATGCTCATAGACAGAGACAGGATAGTACCGCAGAAGGTTCCAATATCTTGGGGAGACGGGATAGACAGAAGGGGATGGTGGGGGGGAAGGACAGGGAGGTTGCTATGTCGTGAGGAGAAGGGACAGGCAGGAGAAGAGGTAGAAAGAGAGGACGGGAGGCGGTGGCAGGATGCTGGGGGGGGGGCAATACCAGCAACATGGGGCAAGAGCCTCATTACTTCGGCGAGTGTCATCATTGCGCCAGATGAACCATTCGCCTCCAGTTGCGGCTCCTGAAGACGGGCAGGTTCGAGCAGCCAGGGGGGAAACCCAGCCTTAGCCAGGTCCTGCAGACGGGCGCTCCTCCCCGCTGCCAATATCCCTAATGTGGGCTCCTCCGCTCCGTTATAACAAGGGATATACTATTCCTGCATGTCTAAGTATATTACAGTGGGTTATACACATGGCATCAAGTATTGGCTGGTGATGGAGAGTTTTCACCCTTGTGTATACCCTCGTCATAAGGATCAGCAAACCTATGAACCCCCCTAGAGAGCGAGGGACTTTCACTGGAATAATTATCATCAGTGGGAGTGATAGCTCCTCCGGAATCTGTGGACGGACGACAAAATTTGCCCTAATGATAACCTTCCATCACAGGAACCTGATATAATTACACTTAAATTTTCTCTCTCGGACCCACGCGAGGAGGAGTGGGCGTGGCTGGGTGATGGGTGGAGGGTGATGGACCACGCCCACACGCCCTAAATCTTCCCCCACTCTATGAAGGTACGGGACGACCCCCTCCATTCTCCCCAGTGGAGGAGTCCCCTCAGCTCCTTGGCCGCGAGCTTAAAAGTGGGTCGCGTTTGGCACTACCGTGACGTCAATGTCTCGTGACGTGCAACAGTGGCGTCATGGTATCGTGACGTAAGGCTATGACGCCATAGGTTTCCTGATTCGCAGTACAGTAAGGTCCCGGGTCTTGTAGCTCGAAGTGACGTTTGATCACCAGGTCCGCTAACACCCCAAGTGCTGTGAGGTCACGGGTCCTCTAAATCACAAACGCTATGAGGTCAGGCATGTCGCAGCTCTAGGGCAAAGGGCACCTCTGGTCTCGCAAATAGTGAGACGTCGCAAGGAGGTCAACATTAGGCGTCTCTTGTCTCGCACGATACGGGTCTCACGGTGATGCTACGCCAACAGTCTCTCGTTCATCTACATATAAGCCAAATTCAAAAGGAGCCATCCTTTGGAGGATGGCACAGGATAACTGTAGAGGCATCCTGCACACCACACCAGACCCTGCACCCAACACAAAACAGACAGGAAAGACCTTCAAAAGGAAGCTTCTCTCTTCCCGTCAACAATGATTCTCGTGGGGCTTCCTTGTACTGTCTTTCGGCAGCCGACCTGCTCCAGCCTCGCCCTACAAACTAACCTTGTAACCCAACTTTTTGATACGGGCAACACACACACACACACACACGCCATCTTTTTTAACAAAACTTCCAACTCGGAGTGTTTCCTTCCAACAACCCAACTGTAATTGGTGTAGGACTCTATAAACACTGACAACGCTGGTGAGGGCAGGTCCCTGGCGTTCTGGTGAGGATAAGGCCCACGCGTCCCCCCCAGGGGATTGCTAGAGGGAGGGCCTTCCCTTACCTCAGGGGAGACTAGTGTTTCCCAAACTAAGGAAAAACCTTTCCGGGAACCGTTCCCAGCGGAGGAGAGCTGGTCTACTCTCACACGAATGTGGAGCCTCTCAGGTCACTGGGGCCCTCCAGTATGATGTATCTTCGTAAGGGGTTCGTCCACCTGGTCACTGTTTCCCTCCTCTATACACACACACACTCATTTATGACTTACATACCTTTTGTACTACGACTGAACCCTCGATTACGATGCTTACAGTCATCGTATTCAGAGGTTAAGTTATTGTATTCGTGCGACTGAGTCGTCTTGCTCAAGGGATTATATTATAATCCTGACAGGTCTGCCTTATTCACCCATACGTATTCACGGAGGACGATGGGAATACAGCCCTAACAGGCGAGGTATAAGGCGGCTTTGATTTCCATTCTAAGGACCGTATCTTTGTGGCTCTGCGTTGCCCGAAGGATGGCGCCCTTACTGGCGACAGCTATATGGCTCTGAGGCGCTGAGAGGACGGTAATGGTATAGCCCTATGTTGCCTTAATGATGGCGGCTGTCTGGTCCTTAAGCTGCCCAAAGGACGGTAATTGTATGGCCCTGAGTTACCCTATAGACGACAGCTGTATAGCCCTAAGGTGTTCCAGGGCAAGTAATACGTGATCGTCAGATTTTTGAAAGGAGATTCGCACGGGTCTTTGTTCAATAGATTTTTTTTTTCATCAGGAAGTTTCTCAAAATGTTAGTGCCATTCTGTAATCAGTACAGCGTTAAAATTTCTCTCTTCTTGACACAGAAGAGCATCCAGGAGCCTCTTCTGTGAAGGGAATAATTGCGGGTTGGGCTTACGAGGTTTAAAACCGAAACAAAATGCAGAGAAAGTCTCTATTTGCCATGCTGGAAATCCCTGCTTGGGGTTCATACGTGGTCACAACACCGAAGAGTTTTGAGAAAGATCTGTAAATTTTAGTGTCCGTTATCGGAGCGGTCTGCGCACCACCCCAGGGTGATGGAGAATGGACCTCACGATTCATCATTTTCGTGGAAGACGTGGCAAACGAGACGCTGCCATGACCAGACTGAACCCTCGCGCCCAAATAACACACCCGCGCCTCGCGCAGTAATCAAAAAGTTGGCGCTGGAAGTTATGTCTAATACGATGAGGAACAGGGAGGTGGGCGGGCCGAACTTGGGCTGTTGTTTAAGATGCTGGCCGGGTCTTTTTCCTCCCCCACGGAGTTGCCCCCCCCTACCCCACCACTAAGCTATCACTCTGAGTGCCCTCCGCCCCCCCCCCCCCCCCCCCCCCCCCCCCTAAGCTATCACTCTGAGTGCCCCCCCCGCCCCCCCCCCCCCCGCACACACACTCACACACACACACACTACACTACCACTCCGAGTTCCCCAACTATACAACTGCCCCAAGCCCCTGACTATACTTTACAACCATCTACCTGTTAGAGACGAGTTAGACCTTGATGCAGCACATTGGCGCGGATGAGGAAGAGGTGGATGATGTCAGCATTCGGTGGATGACGTCTGAGCTTATGGAAAAGGCGTGAACGACAGCAGCAGCTGATACATGATGGCGGAGATGAAACTAACAATAGGGCAGGGTGATGGTTATCATGATAATGGCGCTGCAGGTGACGTACGCTGTCAGAGAGAAGACGAAATGTGGTGATGGAGGAAGACTAAAAGAGACAAGTGATAATGGCACAGGTAATAAAATGAGTGACGTAAGAGACAGTGTGTATGACCCCCCGATCACCTGCATATCTCAGGAGACCAAATATGTGAAATTCGGGATATTTCTGAGGCTGGTATATTTTTCTTCGGAATCTGTCTCCCGGACAAATTTGACCAGACCTGGTCAAAGGTCGTGACGAGCAAGTTGTGAAAATACGAAATACACGGTCCGAAGCCGAGCGACTAAACCATTCCGTATTTATATATATGTATATAAATATATTCACACGTGTTCATGAAACGATTCCAGTACCCATGATAGATTGCAGGGAACATGACGAAAAGGTCAGTAGGTCAGATAAGGTTAAATGTCATATCGAACGACACTCTCACGGTTCCCGAGGCAAGGACGGAACTGAACAATGGGTAGATGATAAAACACGAGAAGAGTCCATTAATCCGTACGGCACAGGGTTTTATTTCTGTTTCTCTTTCGAGAACTAACCCCTGACTGATGGGATGTAATTTATACTGTAGATAAAGCGTAAGGTCGGAGGTGTGGAGTTGTGGCAGGTGGCTGGAGAAGGAATGTGTGGAGGGGAAGTCCTGGTGAAGGAGGAGGGTAAGGCGAAGGGCGTGAAGAGGAGGTGTAGACGTGAATTGTGGAAGTGGAGGGGAGAGAGGAGGGTGTGGAGAGGGGAGAAATAACGAAGGAGTTTAAGAACAAATTCAGATGCAGATGATGAAGGTAAAGATAGCGTCGGAGGTCGGGTTGAAACCAGTACTGGTAGAACGAACGACTGAAGGAAGGTACAGTAAGGATAAACATAACCTGAAGGACTTCAGTAGATAGGAAGGAGAAGATGGCAATATATATAAAAAAAATGGGAGGAGGAGGAGGAGGAGAAGAAACGGCCGTGTGCCCTCGCACAGTGCCTCGCACAATGTGTCATGCATGACAGACGCGTCATGGCTGTCATGTCTGCTCCAGTGTTTTCTATTGTTTTAAAAACCGGCATTCTTCCGTTCCCCCCCGACACTGGTGCACTTACATCTGCCACACACCGCAAAACCTCAGCGCAAATAGATTTTCCTGGACGCTGTGGGAACAGTGTGTCTACTGTCTTCATTGTTCCAGAGGGAAAACAGAACACGAGGACACACTGCATTGTCTTGTGTGGTCAGAGAACCCTTCATGTTACTCATGACACGATCGTCACAATGTTCTAAGCCTTAACTCAATAGAAGTTATGACAGCCGAGAGAAGTTATAACAACAAAAGTGACATTTTCTCGTTAATAACTTGCTGGTAGTGTTGTCGCATCATCACTCCTTGTAAAGTTATAATTAATTACAAGAGGCTGTGAAAGGTATCACAATATTTTGACGATGGAGTCTCCTTGGGGAAAAGTAAGCTTAACTCACCTATTTTCCTTGGATATTCGAAATCGTTTGCATGTCTTATAGCTCCTCCATTCTCATTTTTTCACAGTATTAGCCTCTTTCGAATCCTGACTTTAAGGGAACACTGTGAAAAGCCTTGAATGAGGGAGTACCTGACGAACCATGGTCTGGCAAACCAGGGGCGAACTATATAATCAAAGGTCTATATATACATCTCCTCAAATCTAACAACGAAAACTTTGGATCACTCTAAAAAAAATGAAGGAAAACAAACGTCCTCTGAGGCTACGGTGGAGTACCAACCACTACTAACGATGCAACTTTACCCTACGCTTCCAACTGCTTGGGAGCCTCTCAGGTCGGAGGTCAGTAACGTAATCCCGAAGGAGATGAAACGGACCCATGTGTCTTACACTGCGTTCACCATGATCTACGAGAGTCTCACAGAATCCACTGATATCTTGAGTACGACGGTGGGTCCCCTTGACAACGACAGCAAGTACTACGATCCTTCACCACATCGGTAGGACACATGAACAGGATGGCTTCCTTGGCCTCCGACTTGGGTCAGGCCAAATGTCAGGCTATCCTACCCATGGGTCGTACTGTGTCGTGCTCAAGGTTCGTATCGTCGTGGTCGTCCCGTGGTCGTCCCGCTATGATCAGGGGTCTTCATAGGTATGCTGGGGACTCCGTCAGATGAAGGGACGGCCGGTCCACGGAAAGCGATGGAGCAGAAGTGTGTCATCATCGCTCAGCGAGGCTAAAAATAGAGGAGATCTCCATCGTACACAGCTGAAAATAAAGCGGAAAGTGTCCCGGGCGCTGGAGGAGACACCCGGCTGGTCAAGGGATGCTCAGGACGAGGTGGATTTGGATGGGGACTTGTCGGAGAGGGATCTGTGGCGAGACATTCCGCTGGGGACGATTCTTTCCCAATCATTTGTCTGCTTGTGATGGTTCGTTCCGAAGTTAGGGTCCACCTTCGGCTAATTCCGCGAGTAAAAGCTTTAAATTGAACGGGATCCCTAAAGACGCCCCCATTCCCTCGCCCTGAACCGACAGAAAGTCACATATCATAATTTCGTAATTACCCTTAATGACGGTGAATCATAATAACAAGTCTCCTTGAAGACGCGGTGTTTCCAGCTCTGGATTTCGAGGACAATGTGCGCTGGAGAAAACAAGAAAGACGAAGAAAGCACACGAGCTGAAAACATGGAGACGGCTGCAATGCAATCAGTGAGAGCAAAGTTAACGAAAGAAAGGTTGTCAGTCCACTTACATCTTAAAGATCGATGAGATTATTCAGGATCTGGGTATGAAGAATGGCCGAGAAGGAATTGAATGAAAGCCCACGAAGGTATTTATATGTAAAGAGTTTGTATACAAGTAAAGGGCAGAACTGTGATGGTTACAGGGTCTTAATTACGAAGTGGCGGAAGTTCATCCTAAGGCTAGAGCTACACACACACTCACACATACCTCGGGTAAAACAGAAGGAGTACCTCCTCCAGCCAGGTTTGTCGTGTCCGTCACCGCGACCAAACCAGACAGGATTCTCCACCGCAGGGACTCCGGTGCTTAGTCGGACGCCAAGCCACTCCCTCAAGAACACGCTTTCCCTTAATCGAGCTCACGGCACAAAAACAGATACAAAGGCTTCCGCAGTGTAATGGTTAGCGTTAGTGACCATAGGGCAGCGCTGGCTAGCTCGGTACTGGTGATGAGACGGTACTAGTGATGGGACGGCACTGGTGACCGAGCGAATGAAAGACAGAAGGAACGGGAAAACACCTCCGCTCGAGACGCAACTGTCTTCGTCAGACGTGTTAACTGAAGCACTGGGTACTGCACAAGAGCTGCCCACCCATATACTTACTCTAAAAATGGGAGACCGGGGCCATGAACTGGATGAAACTAAAATGAGTTGCATCCACCGTAAGTTCTGCTGTAGATGAGGTTGTGGGAATGTGGTAAGGTGTTTGTGGGAGGGGTAGTGAGGCTCAGCGTTCGTGGAAGGGGAATCAGACAGGGTACTGGTGGAAGAGGAAGTTGCGTAAGTATTTGTGGGAGAGGAAGAAGGTGTGGAGGCTGACAGAGTGCTAGTGGGAGGGAAAGACTGGTAGTGTGTGGACTGGACAGACATATAAAAAAAAAAAAAACAAGCGTACATGAAGGGAAGACCAGGAAAAAGGAACTGGAACGAAGAAGTGGCTGGGAAGGGGAGGAAATCTAATGGAAGGGAGCTTGAGGAAAGGGAAAACAAAGGGCAGGCATGGTGGAGGGATAGGAGGAAGGGAAGAGGGAGGAGGAGGAGGAGGAGGAGGGTAGCAGCGAGAGAGCGTCTCCAAGCGGCGAGGTGTTGCAGAAACATCATTTCTGGGTCTGGCCAGAACCTTAAGAACTTGCCAGGAAATGTTAATCAGATTAACACGGAGGATGTGTGGGGCCATCGCCGCTGGACCTACAGTCCCTGGAGGGATACGGCAGCTTGAGAAGAAAGGAATAATGGCTGGTAATGAAATATATGAATGAATATAGTTACGCAAAAGCATGAGAAAAATGGAGACTGAATAATCAAGATACCAAGAATGCGAGGGAAATATGCAAATGTCACAACACAAAACTGATAAAAAGACAGGATGTAAATATAGCAACAACAGAGACACCGACAGTGAAAGAAAGCGAGTTGACGAAGAGGAAGAAAATAATATTAAGATTTCATTAAGCTATGAAGGCGTGTTTCGGGCGTGGTGGTCGCGCCAACAATACACGCCCACCATGGACTCCTCCCCGCCCAACTGTGTGAGAGTCGGCTGCAGGCGCGGACCGACTAACACAGCAGAGAGATGTGCACCAATGGTGACGGGAGATCTTGCACCGCTGGCGTCAACACCTGCAGCACTGGTGGCGACATCTGCAACACCGGGGGTAAAAAATCCTGAGAGACTCGGGGGGAAATCCTTGGGAAAAAAAATTCCCAGGAACAAAACGTCTGATATGCAATTTACGGCGGGAAATTCTTGGCTGAAAACCCCTGGCAGAAACATATGTGCCGGGAAATTCGTAATTAAAAGGTTCGTGGCGAAAATCCAAAACAGTGGAAGAGAGCTCTGACAAGCAAGTATTATGAGAGAAAACTCGGGAGCTCCCGCATGAGGACCAGGGTGAGACTGAAGGGGGTGAAGGAGGCGTGGGAGCACAGGCGGAGGGCGATTTAGAGTACGAGGGGAGGATGATGGCAACAAATAAGAGCATATTTAGGAGGGGGTGTGAGAGAGTGTACACCTCCCCATAGGAGGGAGATAAGCCCTCCATCCACTCCATCTATGGGTGTCCCCCACTTACAATGATGCAAGCAGCTCGAGGATATCACGAGGGCATCTGCTGATGGCCATGAGTGAGTGAGGAGGGGAGATGAACTTAGTATAAAGGTGGAGGGAACCAGCGATGTGGCATGGGAAGAAAGGGCGTTCGAGTCTGTCCACTCGTTTTAACGCACACACAACGGAGGTGATCATGCGAGCCGTCAGTACATTGGTCAGATTGTATCATCTCTGATCATCTATCATATCATTCGATAATTATGTTCCGAGATCATTTCATCTACTGTTGCTTTCGAACATCAGTTCTCTCGGCTTGTTGATGATGACAAACGAAACTCTTCTCGCTTCCAACATCCACATGTACGTTCCTCCAACCCAAAATATCCAATTGTCACGAGGCAACATTCCTCACACTCCGTTCCCTTCTCTCCAGTGTTCCTAGCCCCTGCGCAAACCCTACCCTCACTCCTGCGTCCATGCACCTGTAAAAAACCCCACCACTCACTGCAGTGTCTTCACGCCCCTCTCTCTCTCTCTCTCTCTCCATACCTCCTTCACACGCCCCTCCCCTCCCACCTCGTCACGAACTTTCTCACTTGGCCACCGTTCCATGCACCCCCCTCTACAAAAGTGTAGATGTATCTGTTCCATCCAGGCTTTTAATGGAGCACTCTTATGACTCGAGCGTCGGGAAAATAAAAGTAAAAACGTTGGTCACAGACCAGAAACAAAAAAAAAAAAAAGAAAAAATCCAGCTAATTATTCTAACTTTATTTTTCTTTCATTATGATTACAATTACTGTTGAGGAGCTAATGTGTTTACTAATGGCTTAACTACGACATACGTGCTCAGTGTAATTGCTTCTCCCTGACATATAGGAGCCAGGATTTCGCCATTTCGTCCTGGTCTTTCGATTTATACTTCAACTAAACTTTGTGAGCCAGAGATCAAATGTATGAAGTAGTTGATGATAATTTCTGATGTGTGTATTCCCTTAGTGTGAGAGTGAAGGAGGCTGGGACCATTAGTATGAGCGAAGGAGGACAGGACCACCTGTGTCAGTGAAGAAGGCCGAGATCACCAGCGGGCTCTGGTGGATGTGTTTTCGCATCCTAACAAAGTAATGTTACTCTGTTAAGTGAAACTAAATTTTTGATGGAGACAGTACTGGGCGGGAGAGGTTGTTTGTTGGAGGCCCGGCCTTAAGGGGAAAAGATGACTACGTGGGGTTCGTGATGGCACGTAAAACTCAAGACGTATAAAGGAAGGACAAAGAAAGATAGGAAAAGACAAAGGCAAAGAGGAAGAGGTGGTTAATAATGGCCAAAGGGGATAGAGGGAGGGATGACAGAAGGGATGGGAGAGGTGGAAGAAAAAGGTTTGTAGAAGGTGAAGTGAGGTTAGTGGCAATAGGGCAGGGCACCTGTGCCACTGAGAAATACGAGCGTTTGGGACCGTGTTGCTGTGAACCTTTACCCTCTTCAAACACACACACACACACACACACTACTAGCACAACATCCAGATATGGAGAGGGCGCTGCTCTTTGATGAAAGAAACAGACTTACATCTACTTAATCTCACGACCATTCAAGGCCTCTTGTGTACCAGCAGGTCGATGGCGATGTTAACTCATTCACTGAGGCCGCTCACTAATTGACCTGTTACAGGTCGCCTGTTTAACTGGCCCTATGCGTACACAGTGGCGCTTGAAGTACGACTCCTTAAAATGAACTTGTCGCTAAGTCCGCTGTGGAAGGCTTTCCAATATCGTCAACGGGAAAATCTCTTTAATAAGTATGATAAGGGAAGCTTTCTGATTAGCTGACTAAGGGAATTGTCTGATTGGCACGCTAGAACTGCTCTCTACGTGATCGGTTTTGGGAAACCGCTTCATTTGCTATATATTAATCAGCTTATTGTCATTTGATTATCTGATCGTGTATCCCATGCTCTATGTATCCATCACATGTTTACTTTACGGATCAAACGAGCGCACAACACCAGACGGGTGTCGCGTGTGTGCACGCGAGTGTGTACCTTCAGGGACGGTGTATTTGAATCAAGTAAATTCATGTATGTATCACGTGTTTACTCTGCAAACAGGTCTGTGTACCCAACCCTTAAAGTTTTGTGGTACATTACGCTGCCGTGTGTATACGTAATACTCTAAGAACTGTACGTTCGTTTCTCCTTTACGTGGACGTCCGTGTTTCAGAAATACACACAGAATGTTTGTATCTGTGAAAAGCCTACGAATTCTTGTGAAAACACACAGACCGTTCTTTACACACACACACACACACACACACACTACTGTCTCCTGGATAATTCTATACACACAACCAACATCACTTCCTGACTCCAGGGGCACCGCTTTCCCCACCGCCACTGTGATAAGCTAAGACACAAGCACGCGAGGGCGAGGAAGACCAGGATGGATGTAGTGCCGTGATGACACAAGACTGATGAGGAAGACGCAATGCAGAGGGAACAGGGAGTGATGTGTTTGGGCGGGGGGCCTTCCCTCACCCCTTCCTGGACACGTACCACAACATAATTGGAGCAATACGAGCCTTTGCGAGGCGAAACGCGTTCCACTATACGCGCATGACCTCGGACCCTCTTCTAAGCACCACGTTGCAAATGCATATATAGTTTATATACTCGCCGTGCGCCGCAAGCTTATAGCTTGTATGCTGGCTGGCAATGACGGGTGAGTTAGCCCTCCTCCTCGGTGCTGGGTAAGACAAGAGATGAGCCGTGTATGCCAGTAATACGTAAGATCTCACCGGGGGTGAGGGAGGGGGGGGGGGGACTACGACACTCCCTTGAACAAAGACGAGGAAGCTGGATTGACTCGGGGTTAGTGTCCCTCACCACTACTGCATAGGAGCCCGCCAACGGGAGGAGGAGGAGGAGCAGGAGGAGGAGGAGGGAGTCCGTTTTCACTGAGAATGAAATTCTCCAACAGAGTGTGTGTGATACTCTATTATATTGGCTTATGTATCTATTAGATATGGTTAAACACTTGAGAAGTGTAGATACTTACTTTTAAACACACAGCCGCACACACGAGAGATGGGGGGTACCCTACGAGAGTAAAACTCCCTCCACGTACGGCACAAATAGGTAATTACACACACACACACACACACACACACATGCATTGGCTTTAGTATACAACGTTCATTCCTTTCACTAACGCCCGACCCCTCGTCCTCCCCTTCGGCAACATGGCGTATACCAGCAGGAGGCGAGGAAGGCAGGAGGAGGCCCCGGGACACGCACTGCCGTACCCTGTGACCTTGACCCCCTGACCTACTGCACCCCCCCCCCCACTCACCCCTGAACCTCACGGTCCGTTGGCAACACCTGCAGGCTAATTGCGCCCAGGCTTTTTTTTTCTTCTTGTGCGAGTTCGTCTTCCTCGGGTTCCAAGGAGCCGGCGAGGCGACCCCCCGAGATGCTTTGAGTTCGAAGTGTCTCAAGGCCCCAACATCGAAGTCATGGAAGAGCTCTTGGGTCCAGGGGCGTCGAAGAGAAAAAGATAAAACATCTTCCATGGTCAAACGTGTGTGACTGATGACTATCCGACAGCGGGCGACACACACTGATGGGAACAGCGGCACACCGTCAACACACACGGATGGGACGACCATCGTCACCAGCACCACACACGGATGGAACCACAACAGCCTCGACAGATCCATTGGTCGCGATCCACTTATTTCGTAAATTCATTACTGAGAGTAATGAGGCGATCCGCTGGCCAACTCCTGCAGCTGTTTTTAAATACCCCAAACACACACACACACACACACACACACACACACACACCAGTCCTAGCCAGCTGTTGGGGTTCCTCCATCGCTTACACACACGCGTGCATACGACAGGCCTTTTATTGCATTCGTACTTCAGAGACATTTTTCTCCGCATCAAGGTGATGGCATCCGCTTTCATCATGCTTTCCTCATTTATTCACTGGAACAGGAAGACATTATCCAACGGTATATGTTAAAGTGGATGTGTGCCATACATAGCCATGCAGATCTGCAGACGGAATTGGGTCCAGGAAGAGGTACCATGTATGATGTTGTAAATTTACGCTACTGGGAGACTATCACAGTTCCTGGTAATCTATTAAAAGCATAATCCGCCAAACTGCCGTATCTCGTCATAAAGAGCTTATCTCAGACCTATCCAACTATGACAAACAGACGTCTGACCAAGGACTGACCTCTGGCCCCCTTTTTCCATTTACTATTCGTGAATTACACTTTACTTTCAAAAGGTCATTCCCATCACCTATTATTCCCGAGATAATGGCTGAGCTGTTCTGCCTTCTAGACTCTTTTGATATCTCTGGTTTATAGCCTTACCAAGTGTGTTCTTTACTTCTCCCTCCCTTCCCTCGGTCAGCCAACTGAAGTACCCCTTGCTGGCAAGTTCTAGCCTGCTTTAGTACCACCTGGTTACATAATTCCACCTTTGAACAAAATCATTACTGCTCCTCCCATCACGTCTAAAAAGTGTCTGCCAATTCTCCTAGTTTCTTTTATATCAAGAACTACATCTATATGGAGCTTCAAGTAGCCTTTACCAATCCAAATACCTTCCCTTCCCCACCATTTCCTCTGGTTGTGATATGGTCTTCCAATCAGACAATCATCAGCTATTTTTCGCCTGTCTACCTTCCGTTTCACTAACATTCTCGATACTGGCGCAACCCACTTGTCATCTAATTACCGCAATGTTAATTCGTCAACCTACGCGTCTCGGGTTTTCTTTAGAATTTCAAATTTGGCCAAATGAATATTCTACATTATTTTAAACTTCCCTTCTGACAATCGATATATTTTGTTGATTGGTCTTTCTCTGTGTTTATCATTCTCTCTACTTTCCCATGTAGCTCCGTTTCTGTTCAACTGCACCAGTTAATACCATCTGTTTCTGTTCATCTGGCCCAGAATTTGCTCCTGTTTCTCTACCTTCTATTACCAACAACGTCTGGCCTCTGTGCCTTGGGTATATAATAACCTTTGGCTGTTTTGTCTCAAGGGAATCTAGAGGACGCCTCTCAAACCATTTTCTATGCCTCCTTTCACTCAGTGCACCTCTCTCCTCTAGTTACATTCTGTCTGGATCCCGTCAATTAACCTCATTCCGATATCCTATCCTGTCATTCCATATCTCAATTTCCAAATTCCTTAATGTGTGTGTGTGTGTGTGTGTGTGTGTGTGTGTGTGTGTGTGTGCGTGTGTGCGCGCGTGTGCGTGTGTGTAGCCATACGTATATTTACGCAGGTGGACCCCAACAGAAAGCAGAAGATGGAGCCCAACACAAAACAGAACTCATATTCTCAAGCAGAATCCCACTTTCCCCCTCATGAGAACCAGACTCTCCCACCCGCTTGGCTGACGACGTGCTGACAGCTGGGCGCTGACACCAACAGCAGCCTGGGCCAGGAATTACCTCAGACACACACACACGCACGAAACAATCTAAACGTTTTCTTTCTTTTTTCTTCTCAGGAAATTGTGCAAAAGAACATATTTTCCTGACGATGTATTAGTGTGAATATTCATCTCACTGAAAATGATGACGCAAAATGTATATCTGTTTTGAACGCAGACTGAATTTGTCAATTCTACCTGAAGCAGAAGATAAATACCTCTTTATTTTACCCTAAACTGAAACTGCAATTGCACACATTTCGTCTGAAGTGGAGACACTAAAACTGTATATTTCGTCCGAAGTGGGAACTGAAAACTGTACATCATTCTTAAAGCGGAGACTAAAATTGCACACAGGATCTGAAGTGGGGATGAGAGTATTATATCCCTAGCAGGCTGAAGTCTTGCACCAGCATCTCCTGAGGCATCTTTTTTTTTTTATGTTGAAGGCTCCAGTCACGGACAAAAGTCCACATCAAGGCCGGGCCCCAATTGAAAAATAGAGAGTGTTGATAAATTGGGAAAAACAGACAGAGAAGGTATTTACAAATTTTTGAGAAAATGAAA
>JAYMFT010379800.1:0-20684 GCA_038088735.1 Panulirus argus | reverse complement strand
CTGACACATATATCCTCTTTGTCAACCTTTCCTCACTCATTCGTTCCATATGTCCAAACCATTTCAACACACCCTCTCCTGCTCTCTCAACCACACTCTTTTCATTACCAAACATCTCTCTTACCCTTTCATTACTAACTCGATCAAACCATCTCACATCACATATTGTCCTTAAACATTTCATTTCCAACACATCCACCCTCCTCCGTACTATTATTATTATTATTACTATTCATTGCATTTGGTGTTCGTAATTGGTAATGACAGAAATTACTGTTGTTATATATGCTTATACTTCCTGGGGGCATCTTTGGTGTTTACAGAACCCTGCGGTTAGGAATGGAACTCAGCCCAGCTATACATCCACCTGCCGTTGAGCATTGCGAGGAGGTATAGGTGAGTAGGTGGGAAAGGGAACGCATTCACTGAAGGTCCGCAAGCATGTCGAGTATCGCCACAATGCCTTGCGTTGTACAGTAGATGAATATGCATCAGGTATGGCAGCACGAACAGAGGAACAGTAAGAAAAAAAAGCTGTCAATAGATTTAGTGTGCGTTAAGTAGCAGGATCGAGAGAACATTATAGAACAAAAAAAAAAATAATAAAGGCGTCACATGTAGCACCATTACGCCCTGGGTTTATGTGTTCGGCCGCCGGCATAAACCTGCAGGATTTGAAGCGTAGTGACCTATGTCGACACGAGGTTAAAATTGGGCAGTAGAGGTTATGTGTTTGTCCATCTGACAGTGAAAGCCTGAAAAAAAAAAGTAGAGAATAAACTCCCCTTCATACTCCTGGCTGGTGTCGGCTCTAATGGCATCGACCCCTAACTTTTAACACGGGGTTATTTTGTCAGCGACGTGAAGCGGGCGTTATTGGATTAACGTGTGATTGATAGGCGTGCAGAAGAGAGAGACTCTTGAATGTGAAAGTGCTGAGAGGGGCATCTAATTGGTAAGTCTTAAGCATAAATCCTAACACTCGCCCATCCGTACATGGGGTACTATCGAACACCTCTTTCCTGACTACGCGCCTCCTGCATCAGAATTATAGCAACACCATCATTGAGTCAGGGACATTACCAGTAGCACAAGCGCTATAACAAAAGAAACAATGGATCCAGTTGCACAACAGAGCAGCAGCAGTGGTAATATTAGACGCAGCTTCATACGTAACAGTGGTTAACAGAAGCAACAGTAAATAACAAAGAGTTAGCAACGCATTACCCAGTCGATGGTGACCAGTTCACCTTTCGTTGTCCCTGTTTTAAGTAATAATAATAATAATAATAATTATAATAATTAGAATAAGAATAATTATGATAATAATAATAATAATAATAATAATAATAATAATAATAATAATAATATTAATAATAATTCTACGACCAGTACTTTATCAGAACAGATACCACAGTATATGAATTGGAGAGTATTGATCTATTTTATGACAAAGGCTCCGATCGAGTGTTTGAGGAAATCGAGAAAGAGATTGGAAATAAGTACGAAGACGAGTGGTATATGTAAGACAAACACATTAAGTCTACTGGGCCGAAAGCATTGGTTTAGTGAGTGTAAAACCAGCTATCCTGACATGGAAGGTTTAACACGGTTCCATGCATCACTTCAACACACAGCCCAAGTCAGGAGGGTAGGTAGTACTTCCCTGGGCGGCTGCTGTCTACAACCTAATGACACGGAGGATGTAAGATAGTTCCGGGCATCACATTCAGCCCTCCAAGTCAGGTGGGTAGTACATCCTGCTGATATAACATCCTGTTCCTATTGAGTCTGCGGACTCTTGCAACAACGATACAGAGGTATAGCGTTTTCCCGTCCCCCACTGTGCACTAAATAAACCGGAAGGTCATGTTGTTCCTCTAATGCATCTGCTGTGGTATGATTTCTTGTGTGACGCCGCCCCCGGCATATTGTACTTAATCCTATGTGACGCCGCCCTGGTATAACGTAGTTACATTGTGTGACTCCGCCCTGGTATACTGTAGTTACCCCCGTTTGACGCCGCCCTGGTATACTGTAGTTCATTCTGTGTGACGCTGCCCTGGTATACTGCAGTTACCCCCGTGTGACGCCGCACTGGTAAACTGTAGTAACCCTTGTGTGACGCTTCCCTGGTAAACTGTAGTAACCACTATGTGACGCCGCCCTGGTACACTGTAGTTAGCTCTGTGTGACGCGCCGATATGACGTTCCTCCAGTGTGACGCCTTCTTCCCACAGTGACGGCAGCGGGGGCGGCAGAGAGAGCCTTGTGAGCCTGGGGGCCGCCCGCAGCACCCGCCGCTTCACCCAGCTCCTGTACACCCTGGCCCAGGCCTACCGCCACGTCGCCAGCGGCACCTACGCCACCCGGAGGTGAGACCCAAGGGGAAACTGGGACGGTAGAAATCCCCAGTCCAGTACGTAGGTGAGCAGAAACCCTAGTAGAAACCTGAGGGAGTGTGACTGATTGGTTTTCACAGAGTGGACAGTGGGTTTCAGGAGAAAAAGGAGAATGGTCGTGTCGAAGTGGGGCAGGTGTGTGTGCCTGGAGATAGATAGATAGACAGACAGATAGATAGATAGATAGAGAGAGAGAGAGAGAGAGAGAGAGAGAGGGGGGGCATTGTAATCCTGAGGAAACCAGTGACTGACTGAGACACTTCGGGAATGTGTCGCTGATTCGGTGATTAAGAGGGAAGACCGGAACACAAGGGTCCTGTGACTGGAAAGGCGAAGGCTGCTGGTCAGCTCCCCTGAGGGGGGGGGGGGCGGCGGGCTCTGGTACTCTTGAATAGCGCAGGTGGTAACTGGAACGGCCCGGAAACAAATGACTGGCGACTGGTTCGGAACGCTAAGGAACAGGTAAGTGTGATACTTTAATACTCACGCAACAGGGACTTAAGGAATAGAGGGGGCAGGAGACTGGAAACCTGGTGGAGCCAGTGGCTGCAGTACTCAAGGGGAAGTGATGCCCGAACTTGCACGGAAATACCAGACGGGAAGATAAGAGAGCAGACGAGGTGGAGACGTAAGGGCTTGGTGCAAGTTGAAAGTTAAGGAGAGCGAGACGGTAGGATTAGACAGCACGTTTATTGGACGAAGTATAACCTACTGAAGTCTCATAAATGTTTCTCTTCTTTTTCTAAATCATTGTCAAAGACTATGAAGAGATAGCGTCGCCAAATGCTTAAAAGGCGTAAACGCCTCTGAATGTACCTATGGGAGTCTTTGAGAAAAAAAAACTACGCTTCTGGCCTTGGACGCAGCTTCCGGTTTGCTAGCATTGAACGGTAATGTCATTAACGCTGTTGCTGTCCTCCCTACCTTCCCTCCCCTCTCTACTCCCTCCCCCTAAACCCTCCCTTTTTTTTTTTTTTCCTATGAAGAGTCGTTGAGCGAGCTGGCGTCCGTGACGTGCCATTATGTATTATTCATCCTGATGAATTAATTTTTTTTTTTCTAGCACGGGGAGAACTTCAGCAATGAACGTATTCCGTTCCCCTCTCCCCCCCCTACCTTCCCCCGATGACAAACGAGGTGAAGAACGTCCAACTCGCATTAAGCTTTGTTAATTAATGTGTGATTAACGAGGACTGCTTCGCAGGACTGGCCCCCACCGGGGTTGGGTCCCAGATGATCCCGCTCTCGGGACTCGAACCGGTGGTGCAGCTGGCGATATGACCACCCTTCCCCACCCCACCTGATACGACTAGGGTTCGCAGTGGTGCAAGTCGGCGTTCCTGGTCCGCAGGAGAAGTTAAGCCACTGTTGAAAATGTTTTAACAGTGCTTAACACTAAGAAGAAAATGTAAACCTGTGGGGGCCGCTTCTCGCGTCTAGTTTAATTTCGTTAAGGTGCGTTTTATTCGTACATTGGAAAACAATACCTTTGAAGGAAACTCACAGAAATTGTCTTGGAAAAAAAAAATATTTTCACGTCTTGCAAAGTTTATTTGAATTCAGAATTTGCTCTTGGATGAAATTAAAAGGAGACACAACCACTTACGAAAGTGTTAGGAACGTGTAAGTGTAACTTGTAAGTAAAAGTTAATTTAAATTCTATTAAAGATAAATGAGTTGGATTTTTAGTAAAAATGCTCGTCTGTCCACTCTCACCCCTGTCTTATGGACGGTATTGGACGTCTGTTAAGTTGGTGCAAGTCCAGCGGACGATCTTGGGCGTCTGTCTACTTGACGCATGTCAACCGAACGCCAGTGGTCGTCTGTCGACTCGGAGCATGTCAGCTGGACGCCAGTGAGTCGACTGTCCACTCGACGCATGTCAGTCGGACGCCAGTGGGT
Organism: Panulirus argus; assembly: GCA_038088735.1. Classification (NCBI taxonomy): domain Eukaryota; kingdom Metazoa; phylum Arthropoda; class Malacostraca; order Decapoda; family Palinuridae; genus Panulirus; species Panulirus argus. The sequence continues at coordinate 16,380 of JAYMFT010379800.1, read as the reverse complement.
CAACTGTCAACTCGACGCATGTCTGCCAGACGCCCGTCTACTGGACCGGACCGCCTGTCTCCCAACCCTTAGCCGTCTCGTCGTACAGCCCCGCCCAGACTCGACACATGCAACGACTGAATTTTGTCTCGGTAGAGAGCCGCATGTAACCCACAGGGGGAAGCAAGGCGTGTCACACGCTCCAGAGTTTCCACCAGCATTTCCCCGGCATACACATTTCTGCCTGTCCGCCTGATAACTGCTTGCAAGGCCTGAAGGGCCGCAGCCAATTCTTGTCTCCAGATGCGCCGTGCGATAACCCAAAGACGGAATGACGTTTAACTCTTCGAAGTGGGACGGTACGTTCTTCAGAGGGTGGTGATGGCCTGACCTTTGACCTGACCCCGAAGGGTCATGCTTGACGTTCCTTACTAAGATCCCGATTCCTCTATCAAGGAATACAGTATCATTAAAACTAAAACATTTACTTATTCTCCATATTTGTATGACCTGTGGTCACGTGTTTCTTCATTCTTTCTCTTCCTTCATACTCTCTCTCTCTCTCTCTCTCTCTCTCTCTCTCTCTCTCTCTCTCGCCTTTTTTTTCTTTATGTACAATGTTTGTCCTCAGTAAGGTGCTGCTGCCCCGGGCTGAAGCATATATCATTAGAAATAAATAGAAGAAAAAATTCTTAGAACTGATAAAATAAGGCGACCATTCTTAAGTCCCACATCACAAAAGTACCTTCCTTTTTCTTTCGAATCTTGGCTTCAGCTGGCTGAGTGTTCCAAGAAGCCAGATGGTATACTGCCCTCGTAATAATTCCCTTTGGTGCTTCCACTGTACGTACGTAAGCTTCGGTGAACAAGGTATAACGAGAGAAAGAGAGAGAGAGAAAGAGAGACCCCTTTTCACGTCACCAGCCGTTGAACTCCGAATTGGGCTCGCGTGTACTCCATATGGACGTAAACGGATCTATAACGAAGGCAATCACTCCAATGCTGTTCGAGTCGTTAACCAATCTCTTTCTACCGCCTCGTCCATCATACCTTTAATTTTATATATACAGATGATGAAAAAAAAAGTCTTTTGATATTACCTTCTTGAGCACGACGGTGCTACGGCCTAGCCTCTTTCACCTGAACCCTCAAAGGGTCAGCTGCTTCCACGCCGAAGGACACGAGAGCTCCCAAGAATGATGAAGAAAATGGGGTTGTTTGTGACGACGACGATGACCTGACGGACAGGACTGTCATTTCGCTCTCTAAAGTTTTTTTTTTTTTTTACCTGTACTCGCATTTCCTCCCTCCACACGGTGGGCATGTCTCTCATATCCTGCCATCCAGTAGCGGACAAGCACTCAGTCATTAAACATCTGTGAATGTACCACAACGTATGGAGAGATTAAGACCCCCACACACACACAGAAGAAAACGCGAGCCAGACGATGCAAGGGGTACAGGACGGCGTCAAGAAACAGGCAAACACTTATTTTTTAGTTATCATTTGAGGAAATTGTTTAGCGTGATGAAGGGGAGCGACGTAACGGAAACTGTGTTCAGTGGGGAACCGATGTTTGTAAGCTTGGACGCCGCTGCTCGAGGGTCAGGTCAAAGGGTGAAAAAGTATCATACCCAAGGGGCCACAACCATTGTGCTCGGAGGTGGTTGTACTGTTATGCTGAAGCGGTCCTCTGATTCTAGTCTCGCCATCTGAAGCTCATGGATTATATATTCAGTAAATTTTGCCCCAGCTGTTGTCACTGATTTTTCTTTACATGTCAATATTTTACATTACTAGCTTGGGGCGGGCGAAGAAGCAAGTAATGTAAACCGTGTGTGTGTGTGTGTGTGTGAGTGTGTGTTTTCGTCCGGTGCTCCTTTGATCCACCAAGCTGTGCGTCCCTGCCCGCCCAGATGCCACTAACATTTGCATCATTCCTCCCTCAGTTCACCCATACTTGACTGAGTCTCTCTCTCTCTCTCTCTCTCTCTCTCTCTCTCTCTCTCTCTCTCTCTCTCTCTCTCTCTCTCTCACACACACACACACACACACACACACACACATCATCATCATCATCATCCTTTCACCTCTCCTTAGTTTCTTAAGGTTTGCAAACAGCGTAAAAGAGGGACTTCAGATTTTGTCTAGTGACGTGAACGAATGTATACACGCCGCCGTACTTGCAATTACACACACACACACACATACAAAAAAAGCAGCTGAAACCAGCTATTTTCTAGCCGTACCAATGGGCTCTCTTTTATTTTACCTCCTCACATCTGGCCTCGTTTTGTAAATAATTTTTCCCTCCTTTCCGTTCACTCCCATGTCACTCACAATTTACATTTCGAGAGAATTCGCACACATTTTCCATTCGTGTGGACGACTTTTATAGTTTTTGGTAATGTATTTCATCATCGACTTTTATAGTTTTTGGTAATGTATTTCTTCATCATGAAAAGTAAGTAACTTTCGAATTTTGTAAATTCCAAACGAGGGTTCTTTTTTTTTTTCTCCTGTAAATCCGTCCCATGAGTAAAATTTCGGAACGTGAACTGATGAATTCTTTTCGCCTCTTCCCTCATGTTAGTAGAGAGAAAAAAAAAAAAAAAAAAACTTTCGTACCATTGTTTGATTGTACTCATTCTCCCCTTCTCAACTCTCTCTCTCTCTCTCTCTCTCTCTCCCCTCACCTTGTGGTAGATAATTTTTCTTCTGAACCATCCCAGGAGTATAAAGGACCCAAAGTCCCTAATCTTTTACGGGGCATCAAAGGACTCTCTCTCTCTCTCTTTCTCTCTCTCTCTCTCCAGGCGCTTGTTGTTATCCTGTGTTCCCCTTTGAGTAGGTTTGAATACATACGAAACGAAAGCATCATATATTTTTTTTACTTCCGTCTTTCCTCTTTCTTTTATCTCTTCCATTTCCTCACCTACTCGTTCTTCGTATAACGTTTTGCTTCCCCTATCACTGGATTGCAGACTGCAGCCCTTCCGTTCAATCTCTTTTTTTTCTTTTTTCAAGCTCGGAGATTACTAGCTCGTAACAGTTATCTAGTAGTTTCGTACCCCACCCCCCAAAAAATAAAAAGAAAGTATATGAGCGCTGTCAGTGTCTGCACATCGTTTTCTTTACTTTCTATTTGCTCTTCGGTATTCAGATACACTCGGACGTATTTCAGCGGGAGAGTATTTTCCCCAACGGTGTATACAGCAGGCAGCTCAGTGGCTGTGGCGGAATCATTTTTTACGCGACAGCTTTTTACTCGCTGCGTTCAGAAATGTTTTGTAACACAAGTTGTGCGTATGGAGACGGATCTGTTTGACGCCAGCATCGGATTCATGAATAATCATTACAGCAGGAGCGTCTGTCATGTTCGCCTCAGATGGACAAATGAATAGTACTACCCATGTCTTGGAAAATCAATTTCTACTCATAATGATGTTTAGTCCACAAGGAAATAATCTGCCTTCCTCACGTATGTATAATCCCGCCTCTTTCTCTGTCAAACTCCCGAGCCTCCTAAAAGGATATTGCATATCACAGGCACATCACCATGAATACTGTACCATACCAGCAGGCTTCACGAGTTAGTATGGGGTACATCACCACGAATATTGCACCACAGCAGCGGGCATATTGCCATTAATGTTATGCCATACCATCAGGCCACACGTGTCTGCACCTCGCTACAAGAATACACCCCACCCACCCACCCACCTACACGCAGTCCATATGGAAAGGACCATGTGTACTCATGACCAGCCATGTGTACCACCCACCCCACTTTGGCCTTTCGCTGGCAGGATAGCTCACCACGGCCTCACCACACCTTCCCTTTATAACCTCACCACGAGGAATGGCGAGGTGCTTGATCATGACACTTCCGTTTCATAACACTTCCCTTCATCACCTTACAGCGTGGAGGCTCATCACGTCAAATGGGCGTTCGTTACGACCTTCCAGATGTAACGCTTCCGCAAGCCACTGCATCAAGGGTGCCCGTTACGACCTCTCAGATGTAACGCTTCCCCACGCTACTTCTGTGGCTGCTGAAAATATTCTTCCGCAGGAGACGTCCCGCTGTAGCCCTTCCTCTGCGAGGATATCCACCGCGACCCTCCAAGAGTAACACCAGTCTGATTAGCCACTTCAGCGCCTTTCCAACAAAGGGAACATCACGTGTAATTACCTATTTGTACAGGACGGGAAGAAAGTTCTAAACTCCTGGGACCCCATCTCCCTAAGACGAGAGTGTGTGTATGTGTGTGTGTGTTTTCAGTTGTCCCAGCTGTGCTCTTTTAAGCCCGAAGGCGCGCTTGCTGGGAACGCATGCCAGACCCCTCAGCTCCTCATTTCAGCTGCCATGTTTAGTATTCTCCTCACCAAGGCTGTGAGCTTTTAAATAAGCGTAACCACCAGTCCTTTCTGTTCTCTGTGTCAACACCATCTCGTGAACCAACCCACCCAACCTAACCTACCGCAGGTCAATAATATCCTCCTTCGTTGTATCATGTTTCTCTTACCTTTGTCTAACGTATTTCTACCGAAGGTTTATCCTCTGAGGAGGAAGGGGATGTATAATAATTTTTTCATTAATTACCTACTATATTGCCCTTCAGGCCTCTGATAATAACCTTCCATAGCAATCTGTGACAGTGTCCCTCCCGCACTTTAATTCCTCCCAAGTTAATTTGTAAAATTAATGCACCTGAAAAAAAACTTCATCTCTAACTGGAGTAATTCACAGAAATCTCATCTCTTCCGTAGGGATGTGTACTACGAGAACGTGTGGCTGTATCGCTCGCAGGGGGCGCTGGACAGAGCGGCGGAGGACGTCGCCAGGCTGCTCAGAGTCCCTCGCCGCAGCCTCCACCTCACCATCACGGGCAAGGGCCTTGTGGCCGGCTCCCTCACCTACACGACTCACGACGGCACCATAGTCAACGTCCATCAGGCCCAGAATGGTGGGACTGCTCACCAGTCTTGGGTTCACCCACTCTCTCTCAACCCATCACGTCTCGTTTTCTTTCTCTGTCGAACTCTCACCTTCTCGTTGTTTCTGTAAGCTTCTTGTTTTTGTATCTCTTTTTACGGTACGAAGAGAGGGTTATATGCTGGTTGCGACCCATTTCTCGTGCTTTTTCATTCATACTGCATCTATCATACTGTCTTTTAACTGTATGCTGTTCGCATTCACATTTCATTACTAAGTTTATTCTGTTGATTCACGACTCTAGTACACTACTGTATTGAGTACTTTTTTATGATATTTTTCGTACAAGTCTCCGGCTCAATTAAGTTTCTTGTTATGGCATCTGGTTGTTCTGTCTCTGAATCTTTCAAGTAACTGTTCAATGATGAGGTCATCTAACTGGTTTACAAACTTAAAAGGTTGTGATCAAATCACTCTCTACTCTTTCCTCTTCCGTAGTGCACAAAGTTATGATTTCTAACCTCAGACTGTAATGGAGCTCTCTAAATTCTGGTAACATCTTTGTTGCCCTCTCATGGACCTTCTCTATTTGTTCTTTGTTGTATTGTATTATCCAAATAACTGAATGCAATTCTCATGTCTGCCTGCAGACAATTTATCTCCTAGGAGAGACTTGCCTGTGGTTCATTGCTTCCTCCCGGTCTCCCTTCTTAAAGAAAGTTTGACATTTGCTTTCTCCACTCCCGTATCACTTTCAATTCCTCCAGAGAAATCAGCCAGTACTACTAACCTAACACTGTTTTTAGATGTCAGTTACGATGGAAATGAAACTTGATTTTTGTTTCTTAGATGTTCCAACCATTGTTCCAACTGTCAAGGTTTCGCTGATAACAGAGATAGATTTATATGTATATATGTTTGGCAAAGTTTGTATGCAGTCTGCAATAGTTCTGAATATTTTAGAGTATATGATGTACAACATGATGATTATTTTGAACCTTAAACATCAACTGAAGTCCTGTTATATTATAGTGCAGTACATGATTTATGATTAGATCCTTTAACATCTATTTAAGTCCTGTGATATTGTATACGAATGCCAATAATTGTTTTTGGCTTTATATGACATACTGTATTTACAGAGTGGTACTTATCGTCCTTTGAACGAACTTGCCATCTATTGTATCTCTTCACATCTGCTTGTGCTGACCAAGGGGCTAATATATACTATATAGATGGTTTACAGGAACATTGCGTACCCCTATGTTTTAGTGCCTTGGTAGGAGAAATACATATCACGGAGGATTGCCTCCTTCTAGTGTTGAGTCACCTGCTACAACATGCAGAATTACTGAGGGTACAGTCTTTGAGGCTTAATCCCACAACGGGGCCATTGAAGCTGCTTTCAGAGTCAAAAACTGTGGTCTGAATAGCAATGTGGTCTTCGCCAATCAGGTATGCTGGTGCCAGAGAACGTGGAAGGGCTGACGGGAGTGGTGTCGGAGGCGCGCTACATTCTGATCGTGGAAAAGGACGCCACCTTCCAGAAGCTCGTGGAGTCTCAGATCCACCGCACCTTCGGACCCGCCATACTTGTTACGGTTAGTATTCTGGGCACTGAAGTATGGCGAGGGGTACTTGATGGGGTTAGGGGACTTAGGCGAGGCCAAGGAGAACTTAGATGAGACAAGGGGTTGTATGGAACGTTTTGGGGACCTACGTGAGGCTTGGGGAATTAAGTGAGGGTAGGTACCAGAGATACCAGTTGAAGTTTGGGAACCACCTAGGTGAGGCCAAGGTGGGACTTAGGTGATGGTTGGGGCGCTAAGTGAGGCCGGGGATAATGAGTGAACTTTGGGGACTTGCATGAGGCCAGGGATGAAGGTAGGGGACACAGGTGAGGCTAGCAAACCTTTATGAGGATAGGGATCCGGGTAAGACCGAGGGTCTAAGGTGAGGCTGAGATGTAGGCGAGACTGGATGCAGTAGTTGGGACTAAGGGACCTTGGTTAGACTAAGGAACCATGGTGAAAACAAGGAACTCTTGTAGGGATAGAGGACCCTAGGTGGAATTATGGGACCTAGGTTAGGCCGGAGTTTCAGGTGAGGCTAGGTCCTCGGTAAAGCTAGGGCCCAAGGCGATGCAAGGTGAAGCCAGGGCATTGAGATAGAGCCACTGAACGAGAATGAGGTTAGGTGATAATCTTTGTGACGGTAATAACCGTTTAAGATTAACATTCATTACCTAACAACACTTGAAAATCAGATACTTATAAAGACAAGGAGGCCTACTACAGCTGACGTAAATGGATCTGACTCTGGGTTAGCTGCTCACACACCAGCGGCAAGGTTTTATCGGTGACGGAAACAGAGGTACGTGATGGGACTAGCTCAGTATTCCCTACCATCCCTTGTGTATCGGAATAAAAGGAGAGTCCACGTAGTGTTCTACAGCCGTACAGCCACAGCAAAGACATGATTCGTAGTTCTTGACATGATTCGTAGTTCTTTACGTGAAGTTAAACATTGAATTTTTGTGGCAGACTGTGTACTGACGGAGCACTATAGAGGGACTTGTGCATCTGATGTCTTGAAAGACATTGTGATGCCTTGTGGTTGACTCAGTGTTTGTTCAGAGATGTTACTTGGTTATGTACGAAAAGGAATAACAGGAACTGTATGTAAAACGTTCCCCTTTGAGATCCATCTAACGAGAGGTAAAATTCCCTAAATTAAGCTTTCTAAATTGATTGTGCGTATGTCATCATCATCATCATCATCATCATCTGTTCCGCACTCAACTAATCATGTGATTCAGTTATGTGGAGCTCTGCAGGAGACTGAGTGAATCACCATCAAACTCAGTTAAGGTTGCCAGGTGACGTCAACGAAGTCAGGGGAGGCAAGAAAAAAAACGGGGGTATATATGAGGCCGCGAGACAGAAGTGGGAGCAGAGATTATACGTTAAAACCGAGAGTTTTAAGGTGGATCTGGGGCATGTAAGCGAGGCCCAGATGTGCAGAAGGTCGCCAGGAGACGTGGGCGAGGCCCTGAGACTTAAATGAGGTCTGACGACCTCATATGCATATGAAACCAGGGGTCGTAAATAAGATTAGGGGATCTGGGGGATGACAGGGATGCAGTTCAGGCCTTCAGGCTTCGATGTCAACAAGGGATGCAGATAAGGCAGAGAGCGATGTAAACGAGGGCATGTGTCGTAGACGTAGACGTAAGTGGCTGTAGCAAATGGCCGGGAACGAAAATGAAGAGAAAGGAACGTAGGGAAGGCCAGGGAACGTTGTCGGGCGAGGGGAACGTAAGTCACACCGAGGAAGGACTAACAAACGAGGATATAAGGGACAGTAACTGATGCCAAGGTGCTTAGACTAAGGGACTGGGGCCACGGTTGGCAGAAGATTCAATAGTCTGAGGCGAGGACAGGGACCAGACTTGAGTAACAGGGAGATGAAGGACTTGGGTGAAGCCTAAAGATATGTTTAAGGCCAGGGCAACTGCAGGTAGAAACAAATCCCAACACAGCATTTCCAAAAGAAGCACTTTTCTTATCGGTAACACCATCAGTGTGACCAGCACAGTGTGTTCTGTATATAGAAATACAGTAAGGCTTTTTACTTTCATGGAAATTCTTCAAATGTCTCGAGATCACGTCACCCATCACCACAGTCACTTCTTTACTTAAGGTTCGTACTTTGGTTACGTCCAATAATCAAAGTAGTACGTTGCGGTCAGCATGGTTTGTTGAGAGATGCAACCACGGGCCGCCCGGAGTCGAGCTCATAGGTTCGAATCCTAGTTGCGACAGTCGGTCCACAATTAACCCAGCTGTTTAATCTCCCCAAACGGTTGGTTGATAAATTGGGTAGGCACCTGACTTAGGGTAGGATATATATATATATAGCGTTAATGAGATGGTCTTGATTAGTCCATTCAGTTGCATGTTTTGTCTTACCTAACATAAAAATAAATGAAAGATGATGACAAGAGAAGCATCAACTACCAAGGGTAGTTAAAGAAAATACTTATAAGTACATAAAAAAGAATCATAATTTCGATTTATTGCACATGTTGACGGTAGCGAGGCAAATATTAGCGTGAACTGCTTTTGTAAGTGGCGGGTTTGGTAGATGAAAGTGCCAGGAGCATGGTAAGGGTAGATCAAAGGGCAAAAATAACTTCTAATTACACTGACATATAGATAACTTCCAGCGTAACTACAACATACGTACGCTGTCACTGCTTGTAGCATCTCACCACAGCCATCACTCTTCGCCGCACTCACCCAACACTCTCTTGTCTGACCTTCCCCAACCGTATAACCGCCTGGCTGACCACACCTCTCTCTCTCCCACCCAACCCAGGGCAAGGGCTACCCGGACGTGTCGACGCGGCAGCTGGTGCATCGCCTGTGGAGGGAGCTACGCGTTCCTGCACTCGCCCTCACCGACGCTGACCCATACGGCCTCCACATCGCTGCCATCTACAAGTTCGGGGCGCTGGTAAACACCCTCTTGTTGAGTTTCAGCTGGGGGTGCGTCGCGCGGGGTGTATTTCAGACGGAGGTGGTGTTGCGCTGCAACACTGGAAGAGTTTCTGGCAAAGGGGGTTATAGTAAGGCAGTCTTTCAATGCAAGGAGGGTGGACGTGCAGGGTGTATGTGTGGAAGAGATTATAGCAGGAAAAGGAAAAGGTGCACCACGATCATGGAGAGTAACGAGACTTGGGAGTTGGACCGGGGGAGATACTTAAGACGCTAAAGGTATCCGGGCTTTGTTTGTACTGAGGGGAAAATTGCACTGCGCGCGAGCAACACTAAGGTGGCATAACGGCGAATTTGTGCTAGAGACATACGTAGTCATTGGGGAAATACATACAGCAACGAGGAAGGTAATCTAGAGACCATCTGTGGTGGTGTGGAGGAATTCCAGGCCCAGTTGTGGTGGTGGCTGGCGGTGGAGGATATGGTGGCAGCTTTTAACCTCCGCAAATCTAACCCTTTTCCATTTGATTCTCGTTTTCGTTTCATCCTCTTCTGATCACCCTTCACTATCCTTGCCCACAAATCCTTCACTCCTTCTGCTCACCCTAAAGCTTACCTTGCCCCTCACGCTTAATTTTCAGCTCCGCGGAGTTTTCGCCCATCCACTTTCCCGCTGCAAGCACTCATCTCGTTAATGTACCTCCCCAAAAAAAACAAAAACAAAAGAAACTCTCTCACACAGCCAAGAAGCTTACTTAGTCTTCTTTGACCACGTCATTCATCTACGTCAAAAGGTCAGAAAGCAGTCCCGCGCCCCCCCAAGGAAGCCTTCAAGGCAGAACTCCCCGAGAGGCCTCAAGGAAGCCAGACAGGGGGGGAACTCCGTCAAGTTACCCGTCCAAGTTTACCGGCGATCTTTCATTATTAACAGCGACGTCCGAGAGCTTAGAACCCTATTTATATCCAGGCGGTTTTAGACATCGCCGTCAAGAACGCTCGGATGATGGCTTAATACATATCCGCGAGGGGGATTCGAGAACGAAGGAACACGGTCCAGTATCTATCTACACGGCAGGAGGGTGAGAAAAGAAGATAACGAAGAAAGGAGTCGATGAGAACCGCATCTGAAAAAGAAGAGTCCTGTTGGAGGGGAAAAAGGATTAGGAAGAAGTGAAAGATTCAGACGTCCATAAATGTGGAGAGGGGACTCAAACACAGACATCTACGAACGTAGAGGCTCAATCAGGAACACGTGAGGCGGCAAATAAGTTTCAGAAAGAAGAGACGAAGAAGTTTACGAACTGTAAAAAATGCACGAGAATGTTTTAACAAACAGGTTAGCTCAGTGATGACAGTGAGGATGGAACTATAAAATGGCGAGGGAATGAAAAAGCGAGTGTTAACGAACGAGAAAGCTGAGAAAGAGAGAGAGGGAGGAGAGAAAAAAGAAGGAAACTGCAAACAAGGGAGCTGAAAAGGTGGGCAAAATCTTTAGGATGACTGTATAATCAAGGGAGATGAAGGAAGAAGAAGAAAAGTCTTCGTCTATAAAGAAAGGAGCCGAGGAAAGATTGAAGGTTGGGTACGAGGGAGTTAGTACACTAGTCTTTTAGGGAAGAGAAAGTCCGAGAGAGAAGGGAAATCAGGAAATTCTTGCCAAATGAAGACATTAAAGTTGGGAAGGGCAGAGGAGTTGCGAGACTGAGCATATGGGATGAAAAGAACGATCATAATAGAGGGTAGATGCGAAAAAAAAAAAACTGATATGACAGAAAATTAACATACAATAAAGTGGGAATATTTACAGAGGAAATTACACTTTGGGAGAAACCTGCGATAAAGGTGTGGGGACAAATGATTAAGTAAGAGGGTTATGGGAGAAACAAATGAAGGAGAATATAAAAAAAAGTCAGTTAAGTCTCAGAGCAGGCAGTTTTCATCCCCAGAAACCAGTTTTAGCTACTTGGAGTAGGGTCAACAGGAAAAAAAAATAAGATCATTTAGAATTTATGACTAAAACCACCACCACCACAAAGAACTGCCTTTCTCCACTGATAGACAGGTTATCAACCTTAAAAATACAATAAAAATACAATGCCAGAAAAAGAGAGCTTTTGAGCTCTTAAATTTTGTAAAATATTACATGTTTGATCTTTGTGTTTGCCTTATACGCATTAGTCATAAACTAGAACTTGTCGATAATTACTTCTAAGTCATAACATTTGAAAGAAATAAAATATCCCTGTATACAAATGTATATAGTTAAGTGCCCCAGAATCAAATCAGTTCGTTAACTCTAGCACAGGAATCTATGGTATAAGTAAGAAGTTCTTGTCACGCATTTTTCAGGAGATATCATGTTAAGAATGTCTCCACAGACAGACGAAAAGATGCAGGAGTGACGACACAATGTTCCGCAACACAGTGTGTAGTCCTGGGACATAAAACTGAAATATATACGGATTTAGTAAAGCCTCGCCTTGTAGTGACGCGCTGTACTAGCCAAAGATAGGAACCAGGAAGGAGCCCACACCTGTTCTTAAGTGTCATATCCATCCTGTCAGCCGTCACGTATATTGTGAATGCTTATTGTCCGTCTCAACAAACCGTCAGCCTCCAGTTTAAACGTTGGCATTACCCGTCGTCACTTTTCATTTATGGTCAGCGTCGCCCGTTGTCTTCCTACCCTAATTGTCAGCCTTCGCTTGTCCCCTTCACTCTCGTGCCAGCCTTCAGCTGAGCTTACTGCTTGCCCTCCAACTTTCTCTCGTCGCCTGGGCTCACTGTAAACTTCTGCCAGTTGTCAGACCTGACACATTCTCTTAACTGACAGAGTCCTCCACTTGTCATCCTTCACTTTGTCCCATTTCACGTAATGTAAGCCTGCAGTTGTTATCACCCTCCACGTATTGTCAAATTTTTATCACTCAGACCAATTCTATTATCACCTTTCTTTCTTACTATACACTTTCACCTTTCGTCACCTTCCAGTGATCGTAAACTTGCATGAAACGTGAGGACCTCTGAAGTATGGTGTGGTCAACGGCAGAGGCTGTGCTAAGGCTCCCAGCATAACATACGCAAACTTTGGTGACGGTCGGATCATCTTAAATGAAGATGGAAGGTATTTGCACAGTGAATTAAGGAAGAACTTCAACATATTCATATTTATTGTAATATCGTTTTTACCGGCCCCTCATGCATTATGATCTACTTATTCACGTCTATTGTAACGCTTTTACAGCATTCGCTTACCAAATGATCACCGTCAGTAGACTCTTCCTCTCGGACAAAGAATAATCTCTCTCCAAAATAGATGCTCTTCTGTTCCCCTTGTACACACGCCAGTGTTCTACGTTGTATATATTTTCTGCGCCGTTTCCCAAGACGGCTTATAGTAGCCAGTGGAAATTTATATACAGGATTCCATGTAATATTCAGATGTCTGTTGTATATATACATAGCTCGGTGGTGTCATCCTCTGGATAACAGGTAGCCAACGTTGCACTTCTCTTTCCCGCTCTCTCGTGGTACTTCAGACAAGCAGCTCACCTCCTGAAACATTAACAGAGGGTATCCCTGAAGACGTGGTTGTGCGCCATCGCCGCCTTTTCGTTCAGTTGCCCGAGCTTGCAACAGATGGGTCGCGCAAAATATTGCCCTGCAGTTTATCAAACACTTAAGTGGTGGCCACTCGGAACATTTCGACATTGATGCCTTGCAGGCACGAGCAACTTCATATTTTCAATACCAAGCAGTTTCTCACTGTACATTACGATCCTTTTTTACCATACTCTTTGGCCAGATTCCCAAAGTGACAGTGAACGGAGATACTTTATGACGAACTTCCGTGACTGACACCTCATATTAACTTATTTTATTCTACCGGGCTTCAGGGGTAAAGTCCTATTGAACTGATCCCTAATATATGGTGAATGGTACTGTTCCTGCCACTTACTTTCCTCTATTCAAAACCTTTTATAAAAAAAACATTTCCGACCGACCTGGATTTCCGCCTCGACTTTCAATTGACATCTTGTCCCCATTTTACTTTAAGATTACCCTCAAGCCATTTTTTTTTCTTGATATTATTATTTAAACGCACAACCTTCATTTACTTGACCCACATAGAATCCACGCCTCGTTGACCAAGTGCCTCTTAAATACATCCAGCTCTCATAGGCCGTTTTGCTGTAGCGAACTGCAACTTCCAAACATCCAGCGGCCTCTCGCCTCTCTCCATCAGGACTCGCGCTTGCTTCGTCAGCCACCTCTTTTCCAGACGTCTTACCCTCACACAATTTTCGCCTCACTGACCCACCACCAACAAACACCCGGACCTCTAAGACTGCTCTTCATAGAATTCCTTAATTATCCCTTCCCTTTCAGGACTTTTCCAGAGTAGACCAAGCAGCCACTTCCAGCATCACAAAATTCCAGGCCAGAGTTTTCCCTCCTTCCCTAGACTCGTCGCCCTCCATTAATTCTCTCCTCGTCCCTCTCCCAGAAAACTCTCTCTCTCTCCTTCCTCCTCTCATTGTTGCATCAGCATCGTCATCTTCGGACTCTTTTCCTTTTTTCTCCATACCCTGCGAGTTGTCCACCTTGACCAGATCTCTCTCTCTCTCTGTTGTAAATTGTTAGGCAGCCACCGACCAAGGATGTTCTACCGGTACTATCCGCACGGAACCCGTAGATCTTCATGTGGTGAGTGCTACGCGCTAGCCCTGCCATTTAGCGTAATCCAGTCGTAAGCACTAGTAAATAAGTACTCTCTCTTTTCTCTTCCAATCCCTCACAGGCAGACTCATCAGTTCTCTTTCCGTCTTGCCCAAGGGTCGTGCCGTCGATGCTTAAGTGATTAATGAGTTACGTTGTGATTTGGTTAGGCTATATTGTGCTGTGCATGTGTAGTTTTGGTTGCTTTGACCTGGGTAGGGTTTTGATAATAATAATAAATAATGATTTTATAATCATTATTATTGCTATTATTATTATTATTATTATTATTATTATTATTATTATTATCTTATTATTATTAGTATTATTATCTTATTATTATTATTATTATTATTATTATTATTATTATTATTATTATATCATTATTATCATTATTATATCATTATTATTATTATTATTATTATTATGAATATTATTATCATTATTATTATTATTTTCATTATTATTAATTATCATCGTTTTTCTTTTTAATTACTGCAGCTAAAGGATATATAGCTGCAGTACGAATGATTACCGAACCAGTGTTCACGTGAGCAGAGGGGAGCGTTTCAGGATCCAACTCTGACCTTAGTATTTTTTTTTTTTTTTTGTCAAAATATTTAATTAAAGGTCGAGGTCACGAGGTTCTCTTAATTAGGATGGGCATTTTTTAATATAAATAAACCAGGACAAATGCTTATTGCTTTTAACCTCACTAGACGCCAGAGGTAACTCACTGTCTGTCAGGCGTACTCTCTGTCTTTTCTTCGGTTACGTCCAGTAAGCGAGCTCTTGATGCCCTCCATCAGTATCTAACTGTATCGTCATTACAGTCATGGCTGAGTATGACACGAGTATTCAGGTGTCGTTTGGGTGTGAGCATTATCCTTGAGGCCGTGGTGGTTATCCACGGAGGGGGCCTTACCTCGAAGAAACTTTTGATTAACCTTCGAAGTTTTACTCTTGTACTCTTGAGTCTGCGGGAGCCTTGGTTGCAGGCGACGCCTTGAGCGGGTCCACCGGGATGAATTTTATAATTGGAGGGATGTAATGTAGGGTGAGGGGAGGGAGGAGGTCAATGGTACTGGTTAAAATTATGTGATGACGAAGCGGACGACCTCCTCGCTTCCAGGTCTCTGCTCGCGTCCCCGGGCACTGTGTGTTGCGCCGCGTCCGTCATGAATTCCTCAGTCCACTGCGCGTATTACCGTTGAGGAATGACGCCGTCCATCCACGAGTGTGTATCAAGTTAATACGATATATAAACAGCTCCGGTTGCTCTGGCGTTGTTTTGAATCCCAACACTTTGATTTTCCACAATGTTTTTATTTAATTTCCTTTCCGGAGGACACCTCTTGCAGCCCTTTCAGTCTCGGGGAACTTCATAAACCGGACTGTTATGGCAGCCGGACGCTACGGCGCCGGGGTGTGTGTGTGTGTGTGTGTGTTTTAGGCTCATCCCAACAAAAGAGCTTGGAGCGAGACCAGTGAAAGAGGAAATAAAGTCTATTATACGTAAAACTTATATAGGAAATGCAAATACCCGGAACCAGAATCACTGATCCAGCCAGATACCCACGCGAGACCTTTCCAAGCCTTTGTGAGGAAAGGAAAAGTCTTGATACATTGTGCGCATCCCTCGCGACAGCTGAAAGCGACTTCTATAAATATACGATATCGTCCTCTTTCCTTGGAACCAACAAGCACTCATCTCCTCCACAAGGGAAGGTCCTCCTAATACAATACCTCCTTATCATGCTTAGTTTTCAGTTCTTTGCAACGTCACTAGACCCCACACATCCAAACCAGTCGACAACTAACCACCAACTCTTCAACAGAGGTGTCAAAACTTATCCCTGTCTCGTACTTCTGCAACCTGTACACACATATCCCGCATCCCCAACCAACGTAACACTGACAGAATGACGGAAATGACACAACAAGCACAAGACAACCGCTTTCCCAGCTTAGTCTTAAACACCATCCCACCAGACATGCACGAGTTGCACTTTCTCACTTATACGGAATATCACGCATCCCTACAACTCTTTAAGCATCATTCGACATATCTCAAGAAGACCCTTCATGCCTACGATGCACAATGAATGAATCTAACACTTACTACTTGGTTGTCTCTCACCGTTCCCACGTAAACACACTTAAAAAATCGAAAAATTTCTTGACCTATGGTCCAGCTTGGTGGACATGGCCTGTTCCCTAAGCGTAGCGGAAGCCCCATAGAG
>JAYMFT010379789.1:0-20685 GCA_038088735.1 Panulirus argus | reverse complement strand
CCCCTTTTAGTCGCCTCTTACGACACGCAGGGAATACGTGGGAAGTATTCTTTCTCCCCTATCCCCTGGGATATATAATAAAATATATCACCTTTAATATAAACAAATCCATCCCAACCTCTTGGAGGGCCTATTTCTGCCAAGTTCTTGGAGTTGTAAGAGTCAGTCTTCATTCAATTCTATCCATGTTACATGTTTCTGGACCTTCAAATGTACACGTTTCTGGACCTTTACATTTGAATGGATGACTTCAACAAGGATAGAGATGACACTCATTGGAGGGTCATGTAAGACTTCAGGACTTCCCCTTGGGATCAACTTAAATTCACCGTATCAAAATAATTCCTCAAATGTTCATGTATTCCCTGAGGAAAAAGCATAATATCTAATTACATACTTCACTCCTGAGGCAGGTGTAACTGGACCCTGCCCACATGAGGTTACACCATGAGTAAAAAGTTACCTTTGGGAAGGCTGAATCAATAGGGGTATAGTCTTGTCAAAGAACTGTTCACTGTAAAGAAGTCCACACTTCCCTGATACTGGAAGTAGCATAGCCTCAGGCTGCAGGAACCTCTGGAAAGAGGTCTGTCTTAGAAAGACTTGCAGGGGTAACTATTAATGAAGAAATAAACAATAAGCTCTTAGGCATGAAAAGTTTGTCAAAGCAATCTACTTTTTGTAACATGATGAAGCAATTACCAATGTGCAACTGCTCAGGAAGTTACACAACTGCAGATGATATAGTGGCTAAAAATTGATCTCAGATGCACAATATAACCAAACTATAAAAATGCATCCACATGAGGATATGAACATGGATAACAAAGGTAATATAGTATTTCTTTATCTAATTTGCATTGGTAAACTAAAAATATGTTTCATCATACATTTCTAATGAGGGCACAAACCAATCTCTCTCTTTCTTTCTCCCTCTTTTCTTTAACACATTGTAGCATGAAACTTTGGTCTTCCATCTCAGCCAAGTACCTTCCAGTTGTCTGCAAAAGTGAGCTGATGCTCTGTCCAGGTCCAAGACACTGTTTAGAATACAGCCTTAGGAGAGGCAATCTTCAGATCGGTCATTACTCCAGGTATCTCACCTCAGGTAGACTTCATCTCCAAATTCAATGCTGTGTTTCTAGTGTGCACATCTCAAATAAAACACTTCCAAACCATGATACAAACACCCTCTCTCTAGGTTTATTTTGGCATCAAGTGATACTAATGGCACTCTTCTGAAGGCTATGGTCTTGCTTCCTAACAATCTTCACCACTGCTGAAATCCAGCCAATTTTACTCCGGTTACTCAAACCCTGATGGCCATACCAGGTATAAATGCTCAGTCTTGGACATTGTAAATATGGTATTTCTCTCCTCTGGCTACAGATCCCAGTAAGAAAACTTTAAAGCCTAAGATCATACTCAGTATATCAGATCCTCAAAAAGCCACAAAGATAAATTATTTGTTGGCCTTTCCAATAATTTTGCAGAAATAGAGCCACAAGTCAACATTTCACAGGGCATGTGCCTTTTGCTTCCTTGCTGCTCTCTTGCATAACTAGGGAACACTCCTCAATACCTTAAATAGTGATACTTCAGTACCACAAAACCTCCATTCAGTTTAGTGTGGAACTGATCTGACCAGCGTGACAGCTGAAAAATTACTGTGTTCCTATTTTTCTTAAGTGACAACCCCAAGTTCCAGATTTGAGAGCAACAATACTCTAGATCTTCTACAATTTAAAATTTTCTTTGCCAGTTTTCTTATCACAGTTTCACTTCAGTAGTCCCTGTTTCTCTTCACTCTAGCTTTACGGCATAGAATACATGTGATTCATTACGTTTCATCACCACAACCTTCTCAATTTTCATGAATAATAACTAGACATCATTATTTCCAAATGGAAAGAAAGGACATTCATCACAATCTCTGTCCGGTAAGCTACTTGAAAACCTGTGTGGTTTCCACAGATGACCATTCTTTGGATAATCCTTTTATCTCTCATACCTCTAACCTTCCTTGGTCAACAAGAAACAATGCCTCACATTTAAAAACACATCCTGAAGTTTCCACCTATCTTGAAAGCCAATGACCATGATATCAGAAAGATTACCTCCACTTTAGCATGTCTTAGGATCTTCTTCCTGGAAGAGTATAGGTTCAGAGGGCTGTAGATCTGTGCCAGCAGTTTTATTTACCCTTAACCAGGTCTGGATCTGCAAGGCACTCCTCATATGGCACATGGGGGCATCTGACAGGCACCCTTTCCAACCCACTGTTATCTACCCTATTTCCACAGTAAGATCCTAAAATTCCCACCAGCTCCAAATTTGGTATGCTTTCATTTCCTTGTTCACTGGCTGACTCCTGTTGGGAAGAAAATGAAATTTGATCTTCTAAATGACTTTCCTTCTAGAGAGGGGACCAGACAGCAAGCCTCCTTTATTTTTCCCATTTGTACTTTCTTACAGTTCCAGAAGTTTGTATTTGCTAAATCTGATAGTGGCAAGCAGTGGTTTGCACAAAGTGATCCTGTCATTAGGTAATGATGGTGGGACTACTCAAATATTATTATTGAGATCTGGCCGATTATTTCCAAAAAGGACAAGGCTCTCTCTTTTCCTTACTCACACACCCTCTGTAAGAAGAAATTGTTGTTCGTAGAGATTAAACTTCATTTCTTTTTATACAGGAGACCGATAGATGGAGGGCTTTTTTGTTCTTTTAGAGAGAAATTGGTCTTTTATACCACCAGGTGTAGTGAGAGGCTCATTTTGATATGACATCAAAGTGCTTGAGGCATGCAGTATATCCAGTATGGCTGACACAAAACTAATTTTTTGACAGTTCTTCTCTGCCATGACAAACTTTTAATATCACTGCATATCATACTTCACCATTTCTCTTTTTTTGAAACATTTCATAATCAAGCTGAGTGCCTCAACAACACTCAGGGATGAAAGCTTACAAGTCACACTTGGGGTGTCATCATTCATTATTGATGGAGACTTTTACCTAATATGTGTGAAAGAATTTAGTGTTCACATTTTGGATGTTTGAGTAAGACAGGATCACAGTTTTTTTTTTCTATTTATTTATGTTGAAGGCTCCAGTCACAGACAAAAGTCCACATCAAGGCCAGGCCCTAATTGGAAAAATAGAGAATTAAGAAACGGGAAAACAAGACAGGGAAAGTATTTACAGATCTTTGAGAAAGTGAAAGACCACTCTTTTGAAATGAGCCAGGTCATAGTTATTGGGAAAGACATGAGAAGGTAGAGAGTTCCAAAGCTTTGATGTGTAGGGAAAGAAGCAGTTATCGAAACGACACACCCTTGAGTTGCCGATGGTCACACAATAATCATGTTATGCAGCAGCTTGCCGAGTATTGCATGGTCTAGCTAGTGGTGGGGCACACAAGCAGCCAGCTCTCGGGACATAAAAGAAAGTCAATAAAATATCTTCTTTCTAATCTACGACATTACAAATACATGTATATTTCTCATAAATTTTATAAGCAGCCTAATTACCCTGTGTTAGGATATTTTCAACTACTAATGACACTCCTGACTGTCAAAATTATATGAACTCATACCTTATAGTTTATCTTCAATCCCATCTCCTTTAGTATTAGTCTACATAAATATTTTAACTGTCAACTCATTAATAAATCATTTGAATAAATCAACACTAACCACACAAAGATCTTCGTTCCAATCAAAATATGAATGTGCATCAAAAAAGTTTTATTTACAGTTTCTCTTTTTCATTTAACATTCAAATGTCAAACTTCTATATGTTCTGTAATAGAGTTATATATTTTCAAAAGCTAATGAGTTTCTACTTGCTGTGTGTGAAGCAATGCTTCTTTAAATCACTCTTTTGTGCACAACGATATGAACACTGATCACATGAGTATGGTTTCTCACCTGTATGGGTCATCATATGAGATTTTAGAGTGCTATTGCGAGAAAAACTCCATGAACAGAGACTGCAGGAGTATGGTCTTTCACCAGTATGTGTCATGATATGTGTTCTGAGAGTACTCTTTGTAGCAAAACTTTGAGAACACTGATGGCAAGCATAAGGCTTTTCACCTGTATGAGTACGTATGTGATACTTCAACAAGTAATTATGAGAAGCACGAAATGAACAGTAAGGACATGAGTATACTTTTTTTACTTTTTGATAAAAAACTGTCTTTTTTACATCATTAAATGATTGATTTAAGACACATGGATTAAGTGAATGTTCCTTGTGAGTGGTGACGATGGGAACACTGTGACCAGCTTGTGTGGGTCTTATTTCCTCTCTCCAATGATCGTTGAGCTCCAGTCCCACCTGTAGGAGATTTTTACATTACTCATGGTCCAAAAACCTTCAGACAATCAGAAAAACTCAGCTTCAACAGTTTGGAATAAACACTTCCATTTGAATTCCTTTACAAAAATCAATTTCTATTACAAAATGTTTTCAATGCAAAGCAAGATTCTTTCAGTCAGCTGTTACACTGGACCTAAAACTGATATACAGCTTTCTACAAAGTCCTCATTTCTAATCAGCATGTCCATACATACATAACACTGTTTCTTAAACCTTCTACTAATCAATATAACAATGACCACTTGAAAAATACTAAGGGGCTTGTTACTTCAGTGATAACTACTGCGACAAGAAAGGTTTTCCTATTAAAAACATAAGTAGACATCACATGAAACAGCTGTACAGTAACTGAAGCTGAGTTTATGCAACTGGTCCAAAAATGAACATAAAAAAGAAAAAATATAATGGATTAATTTCCGTTCCTAAGGTATTTGTAGACCAAAGAACTGAGGTGGAAAGGTTATGAGAATAGGAAAAGATGAAATTAGAGAGTAAATTCCAGCACTTTGCTGTATGATGAAAGATGGAGGTATCGTAGCAGCTAGTTTTCACGTGGCTAGTCTCCATTCAGAAACTATGGGAAGAAGTTGACAATTGCATGCCATCAGTCCAGGTCTTAGGGGCTGAGAAACACACACACAACACACAGCAGTAGTGGCCAAAATAATCTCAGTTGAACAGAAAGGGAGAAGTAACATTCACAGTGGACAGGAAAGGATGGTTGAAGAGGAGTGAAAGCAGAAGAGTTATGAAGGCTAAATGCTTTTGGTTTCACTCTGGTTAAAAGAGAGATAGAAGAGGCACCTCAGATATATTTGCAGCTTCCCATGCCGGGGATGGTGAGATCTTGTACATACTGAATAGCTGCTCAAAAGAAAAAATGGAGATACATATAACATCCCCCTGGAAGTATGTTTTTTCACGCTCATTATTTGGAGTGTCCAGGATAAAATTGGGGATATGGTTGTGCGTAACATTTATGTTATTTCAGTGTTGAATTGTAGCATTTCAAAATCTGACAATACAAAACAAGTGGTATTCATAACGAGATATAGATAGATATTGCAATACGGTACTGCAGTGTTGAATTTGGCCAGGTTACTGCTTCCCATTAAGAGATGCTACTAGTCTCTCATGGTCCTGAGATATACATACTGCCATCCTCTCCCTCCCAAAAAAAGTTAATCATGAATTTGTTTTCAGTGAATATTTTTGAAATTCTACATAAATCATGAGTTATAAAAAACATAATAATTACATTGTAATAGTTCACAGTGGTGCATGTGATCTAGTATTTACTGATAACCGTGAGGAAAATGAAACACGATAAGTTTCCAAATGCATTTTCATGTAATGATCACATCATCAGGGGAGATACAAGAATGAGATAGAAAACTTAAAACAGTCAGTTGATATACAAAGAAGAAACATGTAGCATGAATATTAGTGGTAACATGAATATTAGTGAAGGTCAATACAAACTGGATAGCTTTGTCATATGCAAAATTTGTAAACAGTTCCCCATCCTGTCCACAAAATATAATTTCTACGACAGGCATAGTGCCAGACCTGAACACCACCAACCAGAAACACTTGTTTACCAATGGTGTCTTGGCTTCGACTATTCCTTGTACATCAAAATATAATTCAATAAAGTTCCACATCAAAGGTTACAAACAAAAGTTAAGTCACAGAGTATAAATGAGGTTATACTTTGGTGGTTAAGAAATTGGTCAACTAGCCACATACAAATGTAGTGATTAACGGTCAAGCCTCATAATGGTTAGAGGTAACAATTGGCATGTCACAGGGATCAGTTTTGGGACCTGTTCTCTTTTTCATACATATTAATGATGTTGATACTGGGCTGCATGGTAAGATATTGAAATTCATAGACGATGCCAAGGTGAGAAGTAAATCTACAACAAAAACTGAATACCTACAGTTTCAAATATACATACAGGAACTAATGGAATGGGCTCATAAGTGGCATATGACTTGATATCAATAAGTGCAAAGTTTTACATATTGGTGCAGTAGTAAAAATGAACAGGCAGGATACAGTATGAATTCTGTTGAACTACAAGAGGTAAATGAGGAAAAAGACCTAAAGCCAAGTATGAAGTGCACAGAAGTAAAAAGGGTAAACAAAATTCTTGGACTCATAGGTAGGGCTACCAAATCTAAGCCCAGAGAAATTATTTTCACCCCTTTCAAGTCACCGATGCATCCCTAGCTTAAACATTGTGTGTAATTTTGGTCATCCAAATTGAAAAAAAGACACAGGACAGAGAGTACAAAGGTGAGCTACCATGATGACTCCTGGAATGAGAAACAAGTTTTATGAGAGCTGACTAAACAACTTAAATCTATTTTTCTTTGAAAAGAAACAGTTAAGAGGTGATATAATACAGGTATCCAAAATTATCAAAGGCTACCATTATCTCAAACGAACAAGCCACTTACAGACCAATTCATCTGATTTTAATCGCAGCAACAGACAAAAAGCTCAAGGGCAAATGTTTTACCTCAAATGAGGTGAAGTATATTTTTCTGAACAGGACTTTTAACATGTGGAATGATTTACCAGTTTGAAAAGTTGAAAGAAGTACCATATACACATTTAAGAACAGACTTGATAAACATTTTGCTTTAGACTCATGAATGACATTATTTGCACCTCCTTAGTTGCATGAAAAGTTTACATGTGTTTTCTCACTGAAATATCTGTCTTTATCCTCTTACTACGCTAATCTATGAGACTGTGATCTCTTCTATTAGCTACTTGTTAGGACCCAGCAGTGTGTTGCTGTTAAAATTCCTTTGTTTTCAAAATGAGATATAGGGTGGACATGGACAGGTCTAGTTTTAAATGTGATTTGTGTTTGGCTCTGATTTAAAGAACCTAAGGGAGCAGAAATAGCATATCTATAGAGGGGAAAGAGAAAAAGTAGAGTATTAGAGGACTGACTGTGATGACCAAGAACCCATGTTGAGAATTTAAAGAACTGTTCCAGATCAACAAGGAGGGAAAAAGAATGGACCATATTTCCATGAAGATCATCTTGAGCAGAGCCACACCAATTATTGTGGTGCAAATTGAAAGACCATGTGTAGAGGATTTTAGCATATTAATATGAGGAAAGGAACACCTTGACACATGAAGTTATATTAGTTAAAATGTTATACACAGTTGGAGGAATTGAGGAGGAAATAAAGGAAACACACGAATATTGTCTTTTAGAGAAAGATTTTAAATCAGATGGCATCAAAGCTGGGAGACTCAACACCCATGAGGTGAGAAAGAGGTGGTTTAGTATTGTTGTGTGCACAAATACTGCCCTTAGAGTGGTAATCCTGGTGAAGATTCATTAGCAAAAAGAAGAGAGAGCATTGGACATCTTGAAGTCAAATGCAAGATCAGCTCAGGAAGGAGAGGGATGGTATTCAACAGAAGAAAGGTTGGAGCTGAGACTGCAATTATTACAAAAGTGGGCAAAGTAAGAGAAAGGCTTAGAAGTAGATTGGGGTGCAACCTGATCATTTGTGGTTATCAAAAGTGCCTTAGGGACCATTCAGAGACTGAAAGAGGAAGAAAGAGGTAAAATGATATATAAGAGAGGAAAAAAAGAAAGTAATAGACAGTAGAAAGGAAGACAACTGATGTAATTAAAAGAATAGGTTTTTCCCATTCCTTGTTAATTCATCAGTTTCTGATCTCTTCCAATATCACAAACAGCTTTGAAAGTGCTCATTGTATTTTTTTGTAATAATTAATACTGTAATTGTGAAATTTTGTTGAAAAAAATAACATAGGAGAGAGTAAGAGAAGGCACAAATTGAGAGAACAAGAAATATGATAGACAAAAATCAGAGCATTGCATGTTTGATTTGCCAGGAAACATTCAACTTTTCTTCTGCAAATGTAAACTCTAAGAAAAAAAAATATATAAGTGCACTTCAAGACGACTACAATAAGTTCTACAGATACTACATTCCTTCATTCATGTAAAAGCACAGTCAAACACTTCCCCATACCCAACAGAGGAAACATTTACCAAACTGTTACCCTCATTCAATGAAAAATGAAAAAAAAAAATTATCCTACCATCACAAATGCAAACACAGTTACAAAGATAGGAAATGTAACAGAAGGTGATCTGGAAGGAACCACAGAACCTGACCCAGCAATGAAAAGTGAGACAGGAAATAATGTGGGAAATGATAATATGGGAGGTATACAGGTAGTCATAAGAAACACCATCTCAGGTATGGAAGAGAGAAGACTGAAAAGTGGCATGGGAGGTTAAGAAGCCATCATAAGCTTATACACAGATACAGAGAGGAATGGGAAGAACAAAACACTGAAGGAAAAATATTACTTAAAGATTAAACTATGAAGACACTATGTGAAGAGATTTTGTATGTTCAGCATAACTGGCACATCATATTGGAGAAAATGAAAATTCCAACTTCCAAAACAATTTCTTAATTTGCTTAAGAATGCCAAGTACCACTTTGGGCATAGATGTTGATTTTACCACTAGAAGTATGCAAATCATCACTAGAGGAAAGACTCTGACAGAACCAGTACTGCAAAGATCACTACATTGCAGATACGTATCTAGGATCTGATCAAAGGGGTGAATATGAATTCACCAAGAACAGGAAAGAACCTCAAAATATGCAACATGTTATATCTTTGAAAGTTTGGCACTCTTTGTGTTATTTGGATAATAAATTTACTAGTATTTGTCTAATTCTCTTAAAATTAGATTCAGATGTTATACAAAAGTATATTCATCATGAGATTAGTAACCATTATTGAATAGATTTAAATTTATGATATCTGATAACATGAAACAGCTGATAGTAGTAAACAAAGGAGCGTTGTTCAATGAAATAAATTAATATGCAGCCTGTAGATGGAGAAAATTTTTTGTTATTATGAATAAATGATAACATCTACGGAAGGTGGTGAAATGGATATAGTTTTTTCATTGATCATTGATGTAAATCACTGCAACAGTTAAATATGCATACACATATGTTTGCTTCTACTTTTGAGGGATTAAAAGTGTAAAACAAATGCATAAACATATAAATCATATTCATAACTGAATCAGTTTATGTGCACTATATAGCTCAAAGGGGTAATCACTCATGTCACCCCACCAATTAAAAATGCTCCTCCTATGTGGCAAGGGCAATGAGCATTATACTACGAGATGATAATAATACAAACCATTGCAATCGCCAAAAAAAAGTGGTCTAAAAAATTTTAGCCTTTGACTTGGGGTCAAACAGGGATGTGGAGAACTGCTGGAGCAAAAATATGACATTGGCTTCTATCTTTCTATTTATATCTCTTACACCTGTTCCCTTTGGGAATTCCCTCATGGGGGTGGCTACGGTAAAATATTTTCCATAACTGCTGCTTCTTAGCCTTTAGTGCCTCACCCTTAACAGGCCACCAGCTGAGGTTAACTCTACTGTACTGTTTTCAGAGTCCTATCTAATGTTCCCACCAACTACCTCTAACTGCTTCATATGCCTTGCTTCAGTCCATTGACAGCTTATTGATCCCTGCATAACTAATTGTTCCATTTCACTCTATCCTATGCATGCCTTTATTATTATCATCATCTTCATTGCCATTATAAACTATTATTATTATTATAATTATTATTATCATTATTATTACTAATATCAGTCTAAGCACATATCTAATGTTAATTTTTCCATGATATGGTAGAGATCTTGGTGTCTAACTTTTCCCATCATATATTCATTTCAAATAATTACATCTTTGATTAATTGCCACAATTTAAAATGCAACGCTGTGGAAAACAGGAGAAAATTTGTTTTGCATGGTCTAGTTAAAGACATAGGAATGCAAGCAATTAACTCTCAGAAGCAGAAACTAAAGTACAGTTAAACTTCTATATGATATCCTTGGAGGAATCTCTATTCCAGATAAATTTTTCAGTTATTCAAAGGCTTTTAATAACTTAATTCAAAAATTGTAATATTTAAAAATATTTCATATATATTTATAAATATTTTATGGAGGAAATATTGATATATGTAAGTAAATAAGCAAATGACATAGAAGTCCTTCATAAGTGTTGCTGTGGACTTACCCTTAATCAGCCTCTTCACAACTCTATCTTCTTCTCTAGGCATAAGATGCTTCATGTGAGACATAGATGATTCGAGGAGCTGTCACACAATTGCTGGCGATGCTTGAAAGGGGTCACTGTCCACAATAGTAATCCAGGGTGTACAAAACACACATATGTACAAGACCAGCACAAAACACCATGCCAGAAAGCACATGAGAATGGGAAACGATTACTAGTGCCACAAAACACCAGTTGGTGAGTATAGTAATCACTGTGGTGTGGTGTGCATGTGATTTGAATTATTTTTAAGAATCTTTTAAAAATTCTTATTTCATTTAAATAACAGAAGGTTGCCAATCAAAATTGAAAAAAAAAATAGTTAGCTGGGTCTAATTATGGATAACAGAGGTTTTACTGCAATATCTATAGACAAGGAAGGGGGAACCAGCCTTTAATAATGCAAAAAGAATGGAGAAATTCATATTTGTTAAATATGACAAACTACTGGTTAGTATATCCCATGCAGGCAGAGATGAAAAAGTAAGGGTGTCAGCCGGGAACAGACATTCCTCTGTCTTCACTCTTTATATCCCCTAAACCACTCAGTACCATCCTAAGTATGACTTTCATCAGGACTCCCTACCTTTTCCAATCTCCAACATCAGCTACAACATCCTCTAAGTATCTAAACGCCAAACCAGCAGCCACAAGGAGATATGTACCCCTAGAATATTGAGTGTACTGACATTGCTCTACAGACAGATTATGGACTTCCTTACCAAGCTGTCTCTCATCACAAGCACAATAATGTGACCTAAACCCAAACACACAATCTTGTAACACAAAACAGATGAAACTGTAACAACAGGAAAAATCTAGAGTTCCAAAGAATGAGCCATGTGAGTTAAGAGTTGTCAAGTGCTATGAAGGACAAGGAGAGATTGTATGTTCGTAGACAGAATGCCGGTAGTCAATGTGTGGAAAAAAAAAAAAGCTATCCAGGTCAGAGGAGTGCAGCTTGACAACCACTGAAGTGCTGGCTCACTACACAGTCGTCATTAACCTTCCTGATACCCGATACCCAGGTGGGCAGTACTGTCAATATACTTCCCTGGTTGTTGGCTGCCTACCACCTACTACCTCCTACCTCCAATCATTGTTACCAGATACTACAGCTCAAATTTTTCATACACTTATCAGTCTATGTGGATATGTCAAGGAGGCCTAAACAAGATCAGTATCCTCACATTATGTAATAAATTGTGAAGCTGTGATGCTCTTAATAGTTGAGATATTGTTATCAGTTATGAAAACCCTTAGTAATCATATTTTTTTATGGAAAAAAATATTACACACCTCAATACACACACTTGACTGCAGTATTCTTGGAATCCCTCACATGCCTGGCAACAGAGCAATATGAATTAAAGGGCACATATGTAAACAATGTTTCACTAAGTTGTGGTGAATGTCATTTAATTTAGAAAATTGTTATAATATATTTTAATAACAAACATTAGGAGAAATGTGTTTAAAATACTTGAAAATATCCTGTGCACAAAGTAAAAAGATAAATCAACCATGTGTCTGAACACATCTGAAACCTGTCTAAGTACCTTTGCAAGTTGAATGAATCCTGGTCATTCCTTATTTCTCTCATATTTCTAGCACCATCAATCAACATCTATAAGTATGATTCTAGTCCTGACCGTAAGTAAAAACTACATTTGTAATGTTCTTTAAGACTTATGAACTTATTTATTAGGAATATAAAATTCCACAGGCTGTACTATTGGGTCCCCTTGATATTGTTGATACCCATACCCCAGTGACTGCTTCGCCCCAAAATTGTTGGACTAAAGACATTAGTGTAATTTGTTTAAGAACATATTATCAAGGGAAAGAAAAATTTTTCAAAATCTATGATTTGTTTATAAGGATGCATTATCATAAAGATACTATTTACATATGTTAATCATAAGAAATAATGTAATGCAAGTCAGGGATGTTAAAAATCTACCAATGCACTAAATCAGGACTAATCAGTTCTGTTATCCAAATATGGGAGCAAATCAAGACCACATAGTTGCATAATTCTTTCATATGCATATATCCTTGAATCATACTGTGTAACAAGATATATAAAAAATATTAATACAACATTAATTCATTTGATGCATATTCCATTGGAAAATCCAAATATAAATCAACTGGAATCTGAATCTTGAATAATAACATGTTAAAAGTTAGAAGTAAGAAACAATTATAGAATATTTGAAATACACTTTGAATAAATGGGTTTAAAACACATCAGGTACCTTATTCTGATGAAAATACAATTAACTGCTTGTCATTTCCCTGGACAACATCATTTGTGCCCCTTCTGCCTTTGAATTAATGTAACATATGCAACACAACAAAGATCCTTTAACTGACTTAAATCTGGCACTTGCATTTTGTTATCATGGACTGAGTGGCATATTAGGACTGGGCTTTCTTGCCTATATACTCAAAGGAAATGAGAGATGAATTAATGCTTTGGTAAGGCAAATGCATTAGTTTTACATGTATGCTAGAAACAAATTTCAAAATACTAAATAAAATACATCTCCTTACGTCTGCTCTTTAGATTAACCGGAGTGTAAGTTTCCTACTAAAATAATATAAAACTGAACATACTGAGCATCTGTTTATATGTGCTGTGCACCTTTTAACTTATGCTGTGCTGCTGCAAGGTGCATGAAAACCTCCATGAATATTTCCAGGCATACTTAGTGGCATGCATGTTAATTTTGTTTTTTTTTCAAAAAGAAGAAGAAAAAAAAAGAATACCAGTGTTTTCATATCAGAATATAACATCTTGTGAAAGTGTCAGTAACAAAAATCATCATGTAATGTGAGGGCACACATCTCATACAGGAGGCATCCTTGACATATCTGCATATACTTTCCAGTATATGGAAAAATAATAAAGCTGAAGTATCTGGAAAGAATGTGTGGGATACCACTACAGGAATTAATCATCATATATTCTGCCTCAAGAGCAGACAGCTATTTCAAAAACTGGTCCTCTTATGAGATTAACCACTCCCACTTTAAGAGTATATCAAATAATGTCATCTGCCTTCTAAGGGTTAAAGATTACATGCGAGTTTTCATACTGAAAAGAATAATTTTCATGTAGCTACACTGAACATGGTATTCAAAGCTATAGCTCTTCAATCAAATAGGGCTGTATATGTCTAACTGAATTCCTTTTTCTGTCAGCATATTAGGAATGATGAGGATAAGAATACGGCTTTCCTCCTGAATGAGAAGGCAAATTTCATGAAATAGCTTGATGATGTCCAGTGTGAATATCTGCCAACCTGTCTTCCAAACCCTAACATAATGAATGATACAAGGTCTCCTTTCTAAAGCTATAGGTATTATATAAGTGATGTAAATATTTTTCTTCTGAGTAGCTCTTTCCTATCTATAGTCCAGGGGTCTAATTTCTCCAGGCTGGAGCATTGCTCATACATATGGGATGGCTCTTCCAGTGCTCATTTATCAAGAGTGGAAGCAAATGCCTTCTGTCTCACCAACTTTCCTGATATGACCTCTGTTAAACTATCCCCTTCCATCCATCATAATAAAGCTTCTCTCTCTCTCTCTCTCTCTCTCTCTCTCTCTCTCTCTCTCTTCTAAAAGTAAAATGTTGGCCAGAGCTCTCTTGAATTGTCTGCATGTGTTCCAGCTCTCAAATCCTGGATCTGGAGCATACAAGTGGCTGCTTCCTTTCACAGTTTCTGTATGGAAACCAGCCACACAAGGATTACCCATTATCATACCTTCTTTTGTTACTAGAGAAGCTCTGGAATTTGCTTCCTTTTGCTTTTCCTTCTCCATAAAACCTTTCCATTTTTAAGAGCTGGGTCTACAAGCACCTTAAAGGTCAAATAAATACTACAATTTTTTTTTATAAAATTATTACATGTATTCTACCTCTTCAACAGACATGGCTTTGACTGGGGCATATTTCTGCCCATGTCATGTTGGTCATTAGGTGAGGTAATAACATTAATATTGTAATAATAATAATTATAATTATAATAATGATAATAATAATAAGAACAATAATAATAAAAATAATGATAATTCATAATGATAATTCCGTCTTTCAGAAACAGAAATATAAGAAGCTGTGGTTTCTGTGCATTACACATGGCAGCCAGAGAATGGATGTGAACGGATGTGGACTTTCTTCATCTGTACTTGGAGCTACCTTGCTAACACAGGAAAAGGTGATCAAGTATGAAGAGAATAATAATAATAGTAATTCATATTATCGCTGTTGGTATCAAGTGTTCCATTAAGGGGATGAGATATACTCAGTCCTTTACTCTTATCTGTATTAAGATAAAGAATAAATTACACAAATTAATGTTTCATATATTAGTTTTTAAGTACTATACTTTATCATCAAAAAAGTGTTTTTAAAAGAGTATGAATCTATGTGTTGTATTTTAGTATTGGCCACCTAAAACACAAGTTAATACCATGTACATACCAGAAAGAAGTAATTTTATGGTATATGT
Organism: Panulirus argus; assembly: GCA_038088735.1. NCBI lineage: Eukaryota > Metazoa > Arthropoda > Malacostraca > Decapoda > Palinuridae > Panulirus > Panulirus argus. Next base: position 5,593 of record JAYMFT010379789.1, on the reverse strand, counting down.
GGGGTGGGTAAATGGAATAAACCGAATGAGGAAATAGTAAATGCAAATAGCATTCAGATACTGAAAAAGTTGTGTGAAAGAAGAGATGATTCAAGAGATAGACCCTAAGAGTGTAAAACTCCCTCCCTATATAGTACAAATAGGTAACAAACAAGTAGTTACAATCTTACTTTAGTTACCTATTCATTCTTGATAGTTACAACGCAGGTAATGATTTTACATGTTACCCATAATTAAACCATAAACCACACGATTTTTAAAACTCATTGGTTGCCATGCAAGCTTAGGCCTGTTCATTTCCAACACATTCTCCCTCCTCTGTACTTTCTCAATTACAGCTTATGCCTTGCATCCTTACATCACTGTAGGGGCCACTCTTCCATCAAACATACCCATCTTTGCCCTCCCCAACAATGACCTCCCATTCCACACAAACCTCACTGTGGCAAGGAGTTTAGTCCCCAAATCCACCCTATAACTTACATCAGCTTCCTTTGTTCCATTTGCTGTCGTCCACTTTTAGGTAACTAAAACATCCCACTTCCTCCAAATTCTCTCCATAAAACCTCCCACTCCAGTTACCCTGACTCTCTCTACTAGTAAACTTAATTATATTGCTTTTACTCATAATTACACTAAACTTTCTCCTTTCACTCTCAAAAAGTTATACACCACCCTCTGAAGTTTTTCATATAAATATGCCACCAGTGCCTTATAATCAGCAAACAACAACTGACTCACATCCCAGGACCCCTCATCCCTGACAACCTGCAGACCAATTCCTCTCTTCAAAACCCTTGCATTCACCACCCTATCCATGAACATATTAAACAGCCATGGTAACATCACACCCCTGCCACAGATTCACCTTCATCTGGAACCACTAACCACTCACCATCCTGGGTCATTCCATATCAAACCACCCAGAGGGTCCCAGGTCACCATCTGATTCCCCTGAAAAAAAAAAAAAAAAAAAAAAAAAAAAGTGATCCTATACCAAACTTAAGGAGAAATCCCAAATATTAGGTGTGTATCTCTAATAGTTTTGAAACTACAGCCCTTTGAAATTTAAAGAAATTTTAGGCATTTTACTGAACGAGCCTTTCAGTCTAACTTCTGACATTCATGGCTCCTTTGATATGGCATGTACAGCTTTGAAACTATGTGACTAGAGCTAGTGTTTTCTACAAGGCTCAGAAAATGGCCAGAAATTCAAAACATAACAAATTGATGCCCCCTTTGAGAAGTTCTCTCTCAAACAGTATACTAGATACAGCACCCATGGTTATCCCTGTCATTTATGACATATTAGGCCATGTGTATGCAGTGACCACATGTATTACTGTTTTGGAGTGTCAGAATAATTTTTTGAAATGTGCTTAATTTTTTAATTTCCTCAAAAGTGCTTATTTTCATGTCCTCATTTGACCATGTGGATAGTTAACCATCATTTTCATATGTTTACCATGTATTCTTATATATCTGATGATGATCTGGCAAAAATTTGGTGTTCTTGCTGAGATTCCTTCTGGAGTTTTAGTTTTTTTAAGGAATGAGCTGTCATGCTCTTGTTGCCTTACAAATTCAACCAAATCACAAATATTACATAGTTTACAGTTTCAGAATTGCCACATAGACTTATTTCAATAAGAGGAACATACTACTCCTTCATGAATTAATTCAAAATAGTGAAAATAAACAACAGACTTTTTTCAAGTTAGGCATTTAATTGATTGTCAACACCATGTCAAAGCATTAACACCAGTAATGGATAAAATACTCACAACAAGAACTTTTCCTTTCCAAGACATAAACAATCATTGTAAATAGTATTCAGATTCACATTGACAGTAGTCAGTACTTTCATAGTGACAAGTCAGTATTTTGACAAATAGCTTTTAATAATACAATGTCACGAAGTTTTGGTATTACAGTACCTTAATTCTACAGTTTATCATTTTGAAGAACTTCAGGACATCAGTATCACAAAAAACACAATGACTTGCATGACATTTATTGCAAAAACATACTTAACTGGACATGGCAATACTCAAGAGTTATTAATTTTGCACAAACTTCGGGAAAAGTGTGTGAATTTTGTTCAGATCACTGGAACTAATTGTGTAGTTGCAAGCACTACTACCTTGAGCTCTAGGTGCACTGATGACACACATGATATGTTGTAATGGTACCCAGCATTCGTCTTTGCAAAACCTTGCCAGCCAAGAGAGTACATTTTTCTTAGCTCTTTCCATGAAGAAAACAAGAACATCAGAATGCTCATCCAAGCAGTCTTTGATATTTCTTACATACCAGTTAGCATTATAAATGCATGCTATATATTCGCCTGGTTGATAGCCTTCTCAGTTTACAGTAATTTGTTCGTAAATCTCACAACCTAATTTACAATAGTGTACCCATCATCAAGGGAAAGTCTTCTCATTTAAAGCTTATTTCCTGGACAGGGAACAAAACTGTGGTGTGACCTTACACCAGCTATTGTTCTACAGGTGTCAAACCATTTAGTCAATTTGAATTTGATAGAATTTTCTTGTACTTGATCTTACATCACAAAGAAAAATTCAGTACCATGTATGTTATCTCTTGCTCATCTGTACATATCCTGTGGTGTAAGGATCTGGTTGTTAACAGTAGCCTAAAGGCTTGCTCTGGCTACTAGTTCTTTAAGAATGCCACTTACACCATCACAGGGGCTCTTCCCATGGTTATAATGCTTTGACATATTTTTGACAATCAGTAACATTGCCAAACTTGAAAAAAAAAGTTGTTTATATTTACTATTTTGAATTAATTTATGAAGGGTTAGTATGTTCCTCTTATTGAAATAAGTCTATGTGGCAATTTTGAAACTGTGAACTATGTAATATTTGTGATTTGGTTAAATTTGTATGGCAACAAGAGCATGACAGCTCATTCTTTAAAAAAATTATAACTCAGCAAGAACACCAAATTTTTGTCAGATCATCTTCAGATATATAAGAATACATGGTAGAAATATGAAAATGATGGTTAACTGCCCACATGGTCAAATGAGGGCATGAAAATAGGCAATTTTGAGGAAATCTGAAAATCGAGCATATTTCAAAAAATCATTCTGACACTCCTACAACAGTATTATATATGGTTACTGCATGCACAAGGCCTAGTGTCATGAATGACAGGAAAAAACTCTGCGTGCTTTATCTAACATAATGTTTATATGAAAAGGTCTCAAACGGGGGTGTCATTTTGAAATTTGCTATTTTCAGAGACTTGTAGGAGAAAAGTACATAAGAGACACCTGATGTGATAACATTTTTGAATTCTACAGAAAATATTAGCTCTAGTCACAAAGTTTCAAAGTTGTACATGCCATAACAAAGGAGCTATGGATGTCGGACGTCCGACCGGAAGGCTCGTTTGGAAAAATGCATAAAATTAATTAAAATTTCAAAGGGCCGCATTTTCAAAACTATTAGAGATACAGACTTAATATTTGGGATTTCTCCATAATTTTGGTATAAGAGCACCTGTGATTTTTTTTCAGGGGAATCTGAGTGGGTGACCTGAGAAATTTTCCCAAGCTAGATGATTTAATATGGAATGACTCTCCTCTATTCCTACTTACTACCTTAGTCTTGGTAAAAACTCTTCACTCTTTTTATCTGCTTTCCACATCATACATTTGCAACACCTTTCACAAAGCATCCCTATCAATCCTACTATAAGCTTTCTCTAGATAAATAAATGTCATGTCACATACAAATTTTTCTGTTTCTCTCTAAGTATTTCTCACACATATTCTTCAGAGAAAACACCTAATCCATATATTCTCTATAACTCCTGAAGTCAAATTACTCCTCCCCAGTCTAAAGGCTGGTGCATGCCACCACCTCTTAATTACCACTCTCCCATGCAACTTACCAGGAACACTCAAGAAACATACTTCTGTAAACTTCTGTAACCTGAACATTCACTTGTCCCCACTGCCTCTATACAGTGGCATTATATAAGCATACTGCCAATCCTCAAGAAAGGTATCTAACCTATACATTATATCCTTTACATCATAAAAATAATGTAAAACATTACCTAACTAGTAATTTGGAAAGAGTGACTGACTTACTATAAAGTGTCTTAGACAAATAAACAAAACTTTCTCAAGTATCATAGATGTAAACAATATGCAATTTTCTTTCCATCTCAGACTGTTCATAAGATACATGCCTGTATGTCTGCATTAGAAGTTTGAAAAAGGCAATGCAGTTTACATTGGAGTAACACACCTATTATAAAGTGTCACTGAGGACAGGGTTCATTACTTATAACTCACAAGTTCTGGAGGATAATGCTTCAACCTACGCCATAGTGAACAAAAAAGACAGACAGGCTAGAGGTGTGTGTTGCATGAGTTTACACAATATGAATCTTTATGCTGTTTTCATTGTACAGTAATTGTTTTCACATTTATATATTTGTACATAAAATCCCTACCACATAGTAAAAAAAGAGATTTGCATTATATAATACAGTATCATATTACTTCCCTCACAAGTTGGAAAAATTCCAATCCACCTCCATCACCAAAACTAACTCCACCACCAAAACCAATGTCATTACCACTATATATCCACCATTTCATCACCAATAGCACTAGTAATAATTTTACAACCAATATCACCACAAGCTGCTCTACTATCATCACCAATACTATTTACATCACCAGCATACCCAATAATTGTACTTCATTTACTAATGAGGACCTGCAAAACATCAATGTTGATCCTCTTCAATACATGGTGTGTCATTTGTATACTGTGTGGAATATAATGACTCAAAATTCATAATCAATGAATTTTTAAGGCAATTGATGCAAAACATTTTGCTGGAATGCATGTACAACTTTATGAAATAATGCAAAATGTGACAAGGGATTGTGAGTGTTAAGGTGAGGGTTACTATAAGCCATTCTGGTAAGAAAATATCCTAAATAAGTCCACAATAACATCAACGGGCAAGTTAAACTGAACAGAGCTATCGCAGATGGAGATATAACCAGCTAATGCCCAAAAAATAGCCTTAATCTTTCTCCATTCAAATTTAACAATGTACAGTAAAACCTCTATTATTCAAAATGGTTGGGGAATTCGGTTTTGGATACTAAATTTCCCGATTATTCAAAGTTTTCTTATTATATTACATATTTCAGAAATTTCAGTATTTTAGAATATTTCACTTACTTGTATCTTACATAGAGGAAATATTAATATATGCAAACAAATAAACAAATGACATTGGATTCCTTCATAAGTGTCACCTTGATCTCATCCTTAGCCAGCCTCATGCACAACTCCTTCTTTTTCAGGCATCAGATGACTATGAGGAGCTCTCAACCAATTGCTGATGGTGTTTGAAATTAGCCATTGTCCAAAAGAGTTATCAAGGTGCACCAAAAAACTCTGGGAGATGGGTACGCTAAACATGGCAACGAGGTGTATGCATGATTTGAAACCAATTTAGGTAGTAGGTTGTTGACAACAGCCGCCCAGGGTGGTACTACCGTCCTGACTGAGGAGCATTAAAGTGGTGCCCG
>JAYMFT010379778.1:0-20690 GCA_038088735.1 Panulirus argus | reverse complement strand
TCTCTCTCTCTCTCTCTCTCTCTCTCTCTCTCTCTCTCTCTCTCTCTCTCTCTCTCTCTCTCTCTCTTTCTGTCTCACCCTCTCTCAGTCTCTCTCTCTCCGCTAATTGTGTGCGCTCCAGTTATGAATCTCTCTCATTAACCAGTTCTGACGCGGCTCCTGCCTCAACCAGAGGGGGAGCTGTGCTGCCTCTGATAAGATTATAGACCTGTTTTCATTTCGGTCCTCCGCTGGCGCTGGGAATCCTCTTTTTTTTGCCTCCCATGATACCAGTGAAACACACATTTTCCTGGTGTGAACAGCGAGAATGTAAACCATTTTCCTTAATGGGGTTTCTGTTATTGGAACACTAGCAATGGTGGTCTCGCTTGCGGCAAAGGAGGATTAGAATTCTGAATGTCCTGCTGCTGTAACGAGAGTATTTTCTGTCCCAACCTACTCGAACTGTAGTTACCTAGACGTGTCTGGTGTTACAAAACCCTGTAGTATTCGTGGACCTGAACATGTTCCACTTGTTTGTATGGTTACAAAAACAAGAATTTCCGTGGAAATGTTAGGATTTCTTTCGTCCATCTCAACAAACAGCCAGAGAATGATGAGTTATTGAAGAGGCAGCAATTATTTGACGCGTTCACTTTAGCTTTATGTGAATGTGTCCTTCGTACGTAATGCACTGCTTAACTACCAATAACTGGATATCTGACCCCGTTGACCTTTCAGTTGCCTTGGCAAGATCACTCCCGCCCGTCCCCCTATTACCTAGTTCCTCTCACAGTAATAATTTAAAATCATTACTTGGTGTGAGATCTGTTAAATCATTCACAGAATGAAACTCCTTTATTATTTATCATTATCTTTAACATCAAACATTTATGGGTGTTGATGACCTCACCCATTGATGGGATCCTGGGAACGATCAGTGAATGATGAGATGCTGATGACATCACCCATTGATGGAGTACTGAGGACATTAAACATTTGATGAGGCGTTTAAGACCCCAGCCCTTGGTAAGAAGCTGAGAACATGAAGTATGAAATAAATTTTCCCTCAGGGGTGACAACAGAGACAGTACTGAAGGGGGAAGGAGTGTGTCATATAAAGGGTTTATGAAAGACATCATCTTCAGTGTTATGATGATGATACACAGATGGATGTTGTGGTGCCACGGCAGGAGATGAAGCCATTGTCAACCGCACTGGCACGATCGGGGCTCCCCAGCTCATGAGGGTCGACAATAGATTAATTCACTTAAAGGGAGAACAGAACACAAAGAGCAGACAGCCCTCTCGAAAATTGGGAGCGCGGACGGTACCTCTCATTCCGTCATTCTGATGAGAACGAAGCCTAAATCACTCCTCTGCAGCGAGCCAGAGATGAAACAGTCACTACCGTAGCGTGAGCGAGGGAATTAAATGCTCCTCAGAGCGTGAGGGGCGCCATGTATTCTGCTAAATATGTAGTGGGTGGGGAGGAGGGAGGAGGAGGGGGGGAGGGAAGAAATTAATTATAATTGATGACCGAAAGCAACAGCTAACTGCTTTCTAATTCGTTGGAAAATATTATCAAATTTACATACGCTTTACCGCGTATATTTAGGTGAAGCGAATGTTAGGCTTTATAACTAAAGTATAAAGTCCAGGGCGCGATACTTTTCCTTTGCAGAGCTGTACCCGAAAAGCAGTTCGAATATTCCGTTCAATTTTCCTCAGCGAAATTTATCAATCCCGAAAAGAATTTCTTAAATAAAACGAAGATAAAACACAAGCAACAAACCTAATTCCCCAAAACAGAAATAAACTTTACAAGAAGCACTCGGATTTTACATTTCTCTAGGAGAACCGATTGAAAAAGAGAGACTTTCAAAAGACATTAATCTCGATAACATAAGACAATCATCTCTTCACGTTACAGTGAGATGCCTCGAGCAGAGATGACTGTATGGAGGTAAAGGAAAGAAGACATCATACAGATGTAAGAGTTACAGAATAGTACCACCGTAAGGTAATCATTTTAGCGAAGCCAAAATTACATTGAAAATAAGGCTTGACCAGTGTCTTATTACTAATCAGTGAATAGGGAATGCTTGGAACAAGTTAAGATTGGAAAGAAAGATAAATTCATGAACCTATTTCAAGTTCTATCTACTGTACAGAGGAGTAATGAAGTCCCTGGCCGAGATTACCCGGTTGCTGTACTGCACTTAAAAAATGCTTCTCCTATTCATACTCTCCCATATGTGTGTGTGTGTGTGTGTGTGTGTGAACCAGAAACCTCTGGCAACCCGGGATTAACAAGTTATTAATGGACAAAAATGCGGTTTTACCCTCGGAATCACGGGTGAAGGTAATCAAAATACGAGATTTTCTGCTCATATGGAATCTGAGGCTGGCTGATCCTGCTTTCAGTTTTTTACTACGTCATTCAATAACAGACGGATCAATATTGTGGAGAGCTCAGCACTTTACCTGCGTGTCATGAAACAGTCCGATGACGCTGGCTCTGCGCAAGTTATCAGTCATCCTGAATATCAAATAGCAAATCTTTATGTGTGCCGGAACATCCCTTAGAAGTAATTCAAATAGTTTTTAAACATTAGACAGGTAATATGGAAGCAGGGTAACAAGGCCAGGTAAGTGTCCCAGTCCTTAGCTAACCTACAGAGTTGGGTCTGAAAGGCTCAGTCCTGTTACATTAACGTCTGCGAGAAGAATATACCCACACCATATCCAGAGTATGTCGATGGAACAACTACAGCAGTCAAGTTTTTCTCTCTGATAAGAAAAAAAGGAGCACTACTACAGCCTCCAGCCGACACGAATAACCCATTTGTGGACATCAGCAAAAGTTACGGAGGACTAACACTGTACATGGCTGATTCCAGACCCTCGGGACTCTGTTTCCATCTTGGACAACATCGCCAAAGTGTTGCATACTGCACCCTTCCAAGCACGGTCCTCGCCTGAACTAAAAATGCTACCGGTCCATTGCTCAGAATATCGCAGGTCTACAACAATATGATCTAGACCACAATGAATGGACTTTTAAAGTGGATACAACCTTAGGAAAATATCACGAATGTCAGTCGATTCTGGATGATGAACACGGACAAAATGCACTCTGATACGACTGAAATGGCCACTAAGGCACATCAACAGAGGCTGAAGTTATGCAACCTGCAGAAAGATACACAAACAGAACCTTGGCAGTTCATTTTCCTAAGCAGTTGAATAACACACAACAAAAGACTGGCCACAACAGAAAGAATTCAATATTTGATCTTGTTTTCTGAACAAAGCTCCGCATGGAAAGAATCCACAGCCAGTCAACACAAACGTGTGAACTGTAGCGATCCTCAGCCCACGACTCCCATACCATGTAAGGTCAGAGAGGCTGCCATGAAAACAAAATGGAATCAAGTAAACACTGGCAAAGTGCACCTGAATCACCTCATTCCACACTCCTCCAAACTCCAGGGCAGGAGAACCTTCCATCCCTGAGTCTTTCAACAAATGGAAATTAGGTCAATTGCCGTAATGGCAGATGGCATGATTGAGGACAGGACGAGCCCTGGTAGCTACCAGTCATTGCTGAGCCATTCATCAAGCCAACACAACTTACCAGTACACGTTATGTGTTACCAAAGATAACACAAACCGTCAACTCTCTGCTGACAACTGGTCAAGATCGTTACCCGATCGTCAGTCAAGTGTCACCAAAGTTAAGATCCCTGTTCGCACCCCTTACCGAAGACAATGCCACCAGGTCACACCTCCAGGCCACGTGGGTATATAGAGCCCAGTCTTATCTGGACTCCATCCCTGGAGAACAAGTACTACACGCTGACCCCAAAACTGATAAGAAAACACGATCACAAAAAACTTTCACCCGCTGGTGGTTTCTGTAAAAACATCCACAGTCTGTCTTACTTGTACTCCTGCACTAGGAAACAGCAACAGAAGAGAAGAAAATTAAAGAATAATGAAAACAATGGAGGGACCAAAGATAATGTTTTCACAAACCATCACAAGACCAGAAGTTATAGAACACATCTCAGAGGACCGAAAAAAAAACAGAGGCTTCGATCTTATACACGCCTAGCAAAGCAGTCAGATCAACCCTAGCGCTTGCAGTGCGAAAATATAGTCTTTGGTGTGGTAGAATTTTTCACATAATATGTATCAACAGGATGACCTCACGTAGGTAATGGTATGTCTCTGGTTGTCACTTCATCAGCCGCATAATTTCATTCTCCGGGACCCATCGATTGTCAGCACAAGGACCAAACTCTGATCACCTTAAAAAAGTAATAAACTCTGGTCTGCCTTGTGTAAACCTGGAGAAAAATAACCCAAAAGCAGTAGAAAAACTGTCTACTGGTAACAGAAAACTTCTGGTAAAGGTTATAATCATTCCTATATCAAATTACTACCTAGTTCTTACTCGCTTTGCCTTCAGTTCAGGCAAGCTGATGCTGCAGAAGGTACAATGTAAGGCACTGTGACTTGTCACTATTGAAAATACCGATACAGTGAAAATATTGAAGATCAATATCAACAACAGAAAACCGATTGGTACATGTTTTTGAGAAGCAGCGTGAAAAGTATGACAGAAAAGTAGAAGAAATCGAACTCACGGACGACCTTTATCTTGAAAATCTCGACAAACAAAAACGTGAGCCATATTTGGCTCCCACAGAGCCTCAAAGCCATGAAAGACGAGCCAGTCATCTGCCGATATACACAAAGAAAAGCTCTCAGCTGTTCTCCTTTATGTGCCAATACACAGCATCACTTCACACACACACACACGCAATGTCCTTGGTATATAAATGAAACGCCAAGAATACATCCTCCGATGGAGCATTAAAAGCTTCTTTCTTGCATATGATAAAAAACTTTAGTAAAGGATTTGAATCTAAGATATAAAAAGCCGTGTTTGTTCGTGGTATGGAACATTAAACGTTTCACTAGAAAAACTTCAACTTCTACTGCATCATTTGTCTTCAAGAAAACATTAAAACTTTTCATGTAACACAGACAGAGTCGAACAATCGAACGACCAGGAGCCATAATTCGTGTGATCGGGGGATAGAGCGAAGTTAATCCTTAAACCAGAAGCATTTACCCCAACCAACTTTCTCTGTCACACGTGAACAGGAAACTATTAAAACTTTGTAGCAAACTTTCAGTTATCTCCGAAAGTTTCTGAGGTGTGTTTTAATAGTACGCCTCAACTCTCTCCAACACACTTAAATGCATAGGCTTCTGTGTCCCTCTACACCGGACGCTGTGAATAAGATTAGAATGATTTCCAGCAATAGATTTTGAATATTCTCGACTTTGTTTTTCTCTACCGCCTGAGTCAGACCAGCTAAGCAGGATTAATGAGAGGAAATCCTTGATTCACCTTGAAGCTAATATTACGAAAGACTCAACAGTTAAGCCCTTGTAACTCAGCAGTGACAGCACAGAAACCGTCAACCAGAATGTATAACTAAGTTGAAAAAAGGTTTTCGAGACGCTAAGTGCAGTAGAACCTGAGTTATTTAACAGGAGAATAAGTCACTCGTGCGCCTCGCATGAGTAAACGCAGGTCACTCGTCAAATGAACGTGTCACTCATTAGTGATCGTCTGCTGCTTATCAGGTGGAAGCGAGTCACTCAGCAGGAGTACCTGTGTTACTCAGCAGACTGGATGTGAGGGGATGAGGCCGTTTCTTCGTCTGTTCTTGGCGCTACTTCGCTAACGCGGGAGACTGCAAACACGTATAGCAAAAAAAAATACATATATATATATGTATATGAAATCTTTTTTCACCATGAGATCTGTGTTGTATTTCGATGAACCATTGACGACGAGGTTCGTTTTTTTTTTTTCTCAGTCGTGAAATCGCTTCCTGAAATGATTCAAAATAAAGTGAAAGGGAAATAATCGAGACTTCATTACCAGACAGCATTTGTTGGTACGGGATGCGCTTTGTTAAATAGGATTCAACGAATTGAATCGGAGTTCCCCAGCTGATGCATATTAGTAATTGAATGATCTCTTTTTTTTCCCAGTATATTAAAACATCGATTCAGCACGTAAATTACGACACGGTGTAGTGTATCGTACATTTACATGTACATATTTACATAATACATTTGCATATGATAATTTCTGACCTGACTGTCATGTTTAATTACCTTGAAATACAAGTCATAATTATAAGCACTTTGATACGGATGTGATTCTCTGGGATTTTTCTCTTTCCATAATCATCAAACTTTACAGCGTGATTCTCTTATAGATCATTATCACCAACTTTTCCCTTAATATACACTAACCCAAGCATCATTTATGTGGATAAGATAAGAGACATCTTAAAAATCTTCATTCTCGTCAGATATGGGTAACTTACAATTTTCTTATGTTATGATGGAAGATTCATCTACACGACTGCTGCTCGTGATGGGGACCTGGTGATGGGCTTAGCGAGTGTGTTGATGGGGACCAGTAATGTGGCTGGTGAGAGCAAGTGATGTGGGATGGGGAACAGTGGTGGGCATGCTCAAGACTGTGATGGGGCCAAGTGCTGGCACTCCCAAAAGGATGGCGATGGGAAACATTAATCGGCGGCCGACGATGATAACGATGATGGGGCTCGCTGATGACGAGATGAGGAAAGTGGTGGGATTCAGTGATGAGGACCACGATGACCGGCTAAGGGGCCGCTCTGGAGCTGATGACGGTGTGTGATGCCACTGAAGAGCGAGTCCAAGACACCAACCGCATGTTATTTCACCAAGAAGCTGGCGTATTTGTTCCAAACTGTATTTGTAGAAAATACATATCTATCAAAATAACGACCGACGTGCACGGAGTCTGCCCTGACACAGGTGACATCCTGCTATCCTGACAGAGGTGATATCGCACGGAAGTCTTCTCTGACATTAGAAACGTAAAGAAACGAATCTCCTTATGCCATTCCGACACTTTAGAATATGGCAAGGCACATCTTTTTCTTAACATGGCTTGTCATCTCGACAGACTTTATTGCCGGGAGTAACAAAGCCCTGAATGTTACTGTAATATCTTTATACTACTCTAGATTCTCCTGGTAGCGCCTCCAATCCTTTCTTTTAAGATTCTTCCACAAAAATATGGCTTTCTATATTGTCTTCATCTCATCTCTCCCGCGATTTTATGTGACGGTCGGGATTGGCGTCTTCCCGAGGTAATGTCCCGAACACATTAAGAACAAGTAGTACATTCCTGCAGGGAAAAGTTCAGCACAATATAAGTCATCAGACGACCTGCAGATGCCTTAATATATGAAGGCCTCATCAGCGCACTTCACGCAAGTCCTTCATGGCTAAGATTTTTATATCCTGCGAGATCTTGCAGAACAGTGAGTCTCGCTGTATCACGAAGGGTGATGATGAGATGAAGCAATGGCTTTTGCCTCTGTTTCAGTGGGTGTGTGTCCGTGGGAATATGATTCCCCATTTTATACTTACATGACTCAGGCGCTAATCCTCTTTCTGTCTGCCCACACTTCGTTTTCCATTCCATTCTTTTCCACTCGCCCTGAGATTTGCCTGTGAACTATCATCGAGGCTGATGTGGGCTGCACCTGGAAAAAAACAGATTGTCTCTCTCTTGAAAAATCCCTCTCGTCATGTACCTCTCCTGTCATGCTGGACACGTGCGTGGGAGGGAACAGAGTTCCCACGTATTTTCCAAGTTCTTATCGCTCTTTCTCATCACACGATTTCGCGAATACTCAGAAGGGTAGAGGAAAACTGGCGCACGTTGAGTAACGTGATTAGTTCTGCACACACGCAGATCATTCGCATTACTCGAACTCCTTCATCGGGACGGTGCAACCCTTGGGCGTGATGGCCTGGCCTTTGATCTGACCTTTAAGGATGACCCCAGAGGTCATGCAATCACACGAAAGGGTCATTGGGGTTAATGACCTAAGGTCTCCCTCTCCGGGAACAGCATTTCCGTTTTGTTTACATTTCTTCACTAAGGACGGACTTATATAAGGATTGTTAATCATTCTATTCCTTTGCGCTGAAAAAAATAAAACTATTCATTTTCACACTCCAGCAGTAGCCTAACTTCATGATCCTTCAAATCTGATCACTTTATACTCAGGCAATACAGTTATCTTCATCCTCCAAAAACACTTAACGTCACTACCCTAGCAATACTCTCAGCTGCACACTCGAGCAACACTGTTGGTTACATACTCAAACAGCACTGTCCGCTTCATACTTCAGTAATCTTGATTCGAAGTCTCTGTGGTTTGCCATACCAGGTTCTGAATTCTGTTGTTATTAAACCTTTTATCTCTTTCTCTTTCAGAATTATGGTACTTTCATTTTGTTCAGCAAGATTACCGTTGTAAAGAGCGGACGGGGTGAATGAGAGCCATCTGTTGTGCTTTCGTTTCTGGGTCACAGTTTTGTTGGTCAAATCAAATTGTGAAAAATTCATTGGGGGAAAAAATAACCGAGCATAGGTGAAATGTTTTCCGATTACTGGCTAACGACATAAAACAAGAACAATAATGGCGTTGGTTGGCTTTAATCTGTTTTGATTTGTTTACCAACGGTGACGTCAATATTCGATGGGAAATGGCGTGTTCAGCGATGTTTTATTTGGATCCTTCCATTAAGACAGTAGCGCTACGGCAGGTCGCCGTGGGAACCGCCATCATATGAATGATATAAATGTTTGTTATACGTAAAGATAACATGCAAGGATAGATACCTCTTTAACTATAGATACGTTATGAACTATGTTTTAGAAATGATAGATAATACGTCATAAGACCTTTGGGCTTCGTTATAATTCTGAATTCCTTGACCCGATCTACGTACGTTTGGTTCTGCTGAATTCGACTTCACAGCTGCGAACAGTCGAATTAGATTTCTAAGTTAGATTTCATATTTTCCTTTTATATCTTTGGTCACTTTTCTTAATGATATTAAATATTCACAGATACGGTTTAAGAAAAAAAAACGCAAACTCTTCCTTAGGAGTTACCACTGTCTATTCAGTTTCACGTCTTAAACATGTTGATCAAATTTGTAAACTTGTGTTATGAACCCAGTTCAATAACGTGAGTGCAGATTCTCTCTCCTGTAAAGGCTCCCCGGCAACAATGAGAGTCCGGTATGTATATATGACAACGTTATTTCATTTTATTCGATTATCACTGAGGTTATGACATGAACGTGGGTACGGCAGTGTCACCCAGGGTCCGATAAAACGACCCCGAGCACGATAACACGACCGTCGTCTCCTCCCGTCGCTGGGAGTTGGAGGTAAACTATATGTTACATGCCGGAAGAAGTCTTGCGTGGAGAGCGCTTCCATCAGAAGCCAAGGGGCGCAAAATTATAACCACTTTAAAGGGTAAACAAGAATCTCATTTCATCATGTCATAAGCTGCAAAGTGTGTGTGGACGTCGTCTCAGTAAACTATGGGGTATACAGCAAAGAGAATGTAAAATGGGGGGAAATGGCAATACGATGTTGCGCTCGACGAACGGGTCCAACATATTTCACTGTGAACGAATACACACGACCAAGAGAAGACCCTGAGCTGCTCAGGACTGGCAATAGACGCTCCTGGGCTGAAGGTGTACCGAGTCACATCGACACAAGTTGGGATTTGTGTGGCAAAATCCATGATCAAGTTAATCATCATATTCCTCATCTCTTGTCTTCACGGAGCCTTCATATTTCTGTGTTTCTACGATCGGAATTTGTCTTTAAAGAGTTGTATCAACGTTTGAATGATGCAAAGAACAGTATTCCTCGTCCCTATTTGTGATAGCATCTCAGTCTCACCTCTTTCCTAAGTGAATATGTTTTGTTAAGTCTGAATCTTGATGAGAGAGGAGGCCGTTTCACAGGCTACACACTGAAGGGACAGATTTTCTGCATTCTCTCCCCGTTTGACTCAAGACAAATTCTATACTTTAGTCTAAAACATTGAGATTTTGTGATGACTTTCTCTTCGGGTCAAGTAAACAATCACACATTTGGGAAACATTTGACACCGGACTATGTTCAGATATATCTCAGGCTTTTGAAAGACTCTTTTCTCGGATTATCCCATCGTTTGCTCCGGGAAACAGAGAAATGGCCAGGTATTCATGTGGGCAGAAGCAAGACTAGCGTTAAGGATCTTATTGATTTTCTGTAGAATGGTTGGGTCGCCGCAGTGCTGCTTCAAGACCTATGAAATATTCAGGGGAAACTCCCGTCGCTCTCGACGCTCCTGAAAGATGGACAGAATTAACGCGTTTGCCGAAATGACGTGAAGTTAACAGGACGACTCGATCATAATCGGTTGTTGTCAAACATACGTTGGATTACCGATAGAAATCAGACGTGGTTTATATCTGAAAAATGGAATACTTTGTAAACATATTTGAGTGACGAAAATATATATTTTTTCTGTATATCTCGTCCGTGTCTAATTACATAATGAGATGTGAATAATATACATTATTCCTCTGTCTTTCGGGATTATCAAAAACCTCATCTCTAATGGAAACGTTATGTTTACCCTGACCTTAGCGGCTCCCTCTGTCTGGGATACGAGGCAACATTGGCGTGTTGCTACCACACTTGAGAAGCTAAACCCATTGTCACTCACACAACGAGAGGAAAATAACAATTGCTATCATAATGGCAAGGTTTCCAAGTCGCCATCGCGCGAGTGAAGTGTATTCAGAACGTCATGGAACGGGTGCAAAGCAAAGCTAATGAATACAGTCATTACAGCTAATGGGCACGAGATTAAATGGAGAGGCTGCTGGGCCAGGTAATTAGCTAATAGGCATTATAGCGAGCTAGAAACACAGATTTAGCTAAGATTAGTGAGATAAGCACGAGCCGCTGGTGGATGCGAACCGCAGACAAATCTGGGAATGGAAGAACGATTAGCCATTTTGAAATGATAAATGAAGGAAGGAGAATTAAAGTCTCATTAACGTGTCTGGAGGACGGTATCTATTCCGAAGCTGTACGCAAATATACAACGACACACTGCGTATGATGTAAGGTCATCCGCTTGGGCACGTCCTATGACCCTCTCGTATGATGGCATAACCTCTGAGCTACGCCTTAGGGACAAAAAGTCGTTTGAGACGTTTAAGGGAATATAACTGAGTTATAACTAGTTCAGGGGGTTGACACTCGTTTCATAAACCAGTCCTAACTGATGCAGCTTCTGTTTTCACTAACAGGAAAGTCTATGTCTCCCTCATACAGCACACGACCTCATCCACAAAGCGTGCTCCGCCTTTTTCCTTTTCTTTTTTTTTTTAAGCACTGAACATCCGGCGAGTGTTGCTACTTCTGTGTGTGGCACATCGACTGAACTAAAGAGCCTGAGGGATGCACAACGCCCGCCTACAGTGCTATTTCTCGTCCTCCTACTGATGGAGGAAAGGTCTTGACAAAATGTAACTTACGTGTGTCTGTATATACATTTCTTTTTTATTTTGAAGGCTCCAGTCACGGACAAAAGTTGACTTCAAGAGAAGCACACGCTCGTTGGGGTTCTCCTTGCTTGAGCTGCTTTTGCACCAGCCATTGCCAGGGAAACGTTCTCTGAAAGAGCAGCGATGGCCACACGATCTAATTCGTCACCGCATATGTTGTTCAAGTCCAGCAATATGACTATAAACAAGCCAACAAACAGCTGACCTCACAGCTGGTCACATAAACGTTGTAGACTGCATAATAAATGTTCTCCTACCGAGCCTAAATAAACGTTTGCAAAGCGGATATTTAATTATTCATTATGATTCATCATTCTGTGGGAGGCATTGTTTACAACTCATAAAATATACTGTACATACACAGCACCCAGCTGGACTTCCCTTCCCAATGATTAAATCTCAATATGAATTGGTCGGAATGAAAGTAGACGAAATTTATATTGTTTTACGCATGGGATTATAGAGTCCTTCGCTGAATATCCTTTCAGATGTACTGTGCTATGAGTCAAACACTGGGTCTCCCAAAATTAGCATAGGTTCACCTATAACTGTTTCTTAATAGTGTTTGAAATAAAATATTCGAGCGCCAGGACCACACCTATAAGCAGAATCAATCATCTAACGACTTCAGTGATAACTGCACAAAGAGGATGGGTGGAAACAATTAAGAAATATAAAGAGAAGAAGAAACTATTTTGTGCATGAGATATCTAGGCTTTTGAATGATGAAGATAATCAGATCAAGTTGGTACAACACCATATGATAAAACGCCCTTTTCACTTCCATAATCAAAAAAACATTTCTACATACGGTTGTGATGGCGATCGACCACGTATCACAACTTAAACCCGGAATCCCAGTTCAGCCTCGCGAGATGGCGGTATTGTCCAACACAGATATATAGATATGTTTACAACATGTTATCCACCATTCTTTAACATAAGGATATACTCAACTTCTCGGGTCAACTACAACTGGAATATTTAGAATATCACAACGAAACACCTGGACGACTCCCGCGTACCCCTAGTGGGACGGATCCCACCAGCAGCCAATCCCTGGTCTGAAGAGAGCGGCAGGAGAGAGATGGACACAGAGTTAGACCCTTAAGGGTAGCACCGTCTTGCTCAAACGGTTAAGAATGTAAGGTATTAAGACAAAGGAAAAGGATTTCAACAAGCGCTTCTGTTGGCCGTCAGTCATTACATGAGCTATGATCATACAAACTTTGGTCCCATGTAAGGGGGGGCTCCTACCTCCAAAAGGCTGCGCTCCGATTGAACGCAGGAAGGGGTGGACTTTCATGGACTGAGAGCTCCTCGACTCCTTTCCGTCCATCAACGACGATTGAGCCTCGTTAAGTGGCGACTTTTTTAACCACAGGTACGCTGAGAGTGGCAGCACTCCGACCAGTTATTGCGTGAATAAGTACAAAAAAAGGAAACGCCCGCGGGCTGTGATGACTGCCCTGCCCCTGCCCCGCCAACCGTTACGACTAGAACTTAATGAGACTCCGGGATAATATGTGACATATTGCCTGCGAGTCGGAGGACACGGCCATCGTTAGCATTCCCCTGGCAGGGCGCCTTCCAAGTCCCCCGTTGGTCGTGACCTGCGTCCCGGGAGACGTGCCGGCGCCACAGGACCAATCATAACATTAGTGACCTCCACATCCTGCATTCTAAATGGTTATTTTCCAGCCCAGTCACAGTTCCTAGCCGCCCCACGTCCAGTCTCAATGTGTTGCCCGAGATGACACGGTCTCCTTCTATGCCACCCTTATGTACCTCTGGATCTGTGTGTCTGTGTGTCTATGTGTGTGTGTGTGTGTGTGTGTGTGTGTCTGTGTGTAAATATCTGTAAATATCTATATCTACCTATATCCTCTATGTGTACCTGTATGTCTGCCTACGTATCTTATCGTGCTTGTCATTACCTATTTGTACACACACACACACACACGCACAGCACATCCCTTCATGGGACATGTTGATTTTTGGCAAACATGAAAGATTTCATCTTGTGAAGCCAATTAGCGGGCGGGTGTTTCTGATGGAGCCGCTAAGCTCGTTCATAATCCACGGACGGCTGGCCAGAAACCCCTCTGCTCTGAAAATTGCCGGCGACATGGAGAAGTGGACTTGTCAGCTAACTCTTACTGAAAATGATTTTTGCCAGAGAAGATATTAAAGCGTTGAGCTGAATTACAAATTGCACATCTCTATATACTGTGTCTATGCTATGTATGCTTTCTCATGAAGAGAGAAATATGCCAGGATGATTAATTGGTCTCTCTCTCTCTCTCTCTCTCTCTCTCTCTCTCTCTCTCTCTCTCTCTCTCTCTTCCTTTCTCTCCTGTTGTGCTCAAGGATCATACCGTCATGCTAACGGTCGTGCCGTCGTGTTTTGTCACTGCCAACTTTAGCATTGTTCAGAGTGCATCACTGAGCCCAAGAGGTGGGATCTTCCTCGCCAGCAGAGCAAGACATATCTCGTGTCCTCTGATGCCTCCCGTTGGTTTATACGTTTCGTGAAAACATTCTGGCGCTCATTCGCTCGGCTCTCGTGGTATCTCACTCCCTGTTCTTTGTCCTACACTGGGAACAATTATGGTTCATGTAGACTTATTTGCATACCAAAAGGTCTTATATCTAAACACTCTCTCTCTCTCTCTCTCTCTCTCTCTCTCTCTCTCTCTCTCTCTCTCTCTCTCTCTCTTGATTAGGGTCTCCGCTGCCCGTGCCGTCTCAGCTGATATATAAAAAAAAGATGTCGCTGAGCGTCTTTCTGTCTTGATGGGCAAACAATACATGTAAACAACTGAAGCAAACAATGCATAAAAACAATGTGTAAAAACAGTCCATGCAAACACTCCATGCAAACAGTCTAAGCAAACACCCTCCAGCAAAGTATTCAAACAATAGAGTACAAAGAAAAATCTTATTAAACAATATGTTATATTCTCAATTAACAGCTAAGGAAAACATCGAGTGAGAATGTTCCATTTTACAAGGAAAAAAAAACGTGAACCAGTGCAGTTAATGAAGGCACATGTCAAAGAATAAGGTATTTTAACAACGAGTTTTCGTAACTCTCTCAAGCAACATACTTAGGAAGGAAACTAACGCAGTACACAACAAGTTAGATCGTCAAGCAAAATTAGAAACAGCAAAAAGATAAAATGTCTTTGATGAAAAGCAAGAAGGAAAAAATCTAGAGGATTCGGGAGTTAAAAGAAACTCAAGATGAAGTACTCAGGAAAGATAAGCAACGAATTCAAAGCAAAACTCTTATGCAGGAGAAGCAAAATAATCGAACAACAAGCTCAAGACAAACATTTAAAGTATGTTGTCCACTCTCCCATACTCTCCTCTTCCTTGTCTCTCTCTCATCTCCTCCTTCCTCTCACTAGACTGTTGCCTCTCTTTCACCTCCTCCTCCTCCTCCTCCCCCTCCTCCTCCTCCTCCTCCCCCTCCACCTCCTCCTCCTCCCTCTTCTTGGACTCCTGCCAGCTCCTCTCAGATCCTCGCCCACACCTTGGAATCCTCTTTATCACTTTTACCTCCCTCCTCCTCCCTCTCTTTGGACGCTTCACACCTCCCTCTCTCTCACCTTCTATTCTATCGTCAGTATCTTCCTAACCCACCTCCCTCCCCACCCTCTCCCTCACCGTCTATAGACTCTCTTTAGACTCTCCCTTGCCCCTGGCATCTGCTCTCTCTACTCTCCTTAGACTCTCAATGTCGTCTCATTTCTCTGTCCAGTTTGACTCTCTTAACTCCCCCTCATACCCTCCCAGTCTCTATCACAGTCTACTTACTCTCTTTAGACTCTTTCCATCTCTCTCTCCTCACCTGAGACGCTCCCTAGCCTCTCTCTCACCCCACTCCTCGCCCTTGAAATCTTGACCTTTCATCTTCAGTGTTCCTCAGTCGTCTGACTTACCCTCTTTCAACTCCCTACTCACAATGATCTGCCTTCTTTCTCACTTGGCCTCTTGCCTCCCTCTGAACTCTTGCCTCCTCTCCCCTCCCCTTGTCTCCTTCACTTCTCCCCTCCCCACTTTCGACTCGTCTCCTGAATTATCTCTTCTATTCATTTCAGAAACCCCCAGACGAGTGATCGTTGACCTTCTCCTCCCTTACCTTGAAATCTGAACCCATAATTTTACTCCTAGATCCTCTGCCTGCCCTCCCACTACTTCCAGCCCCTAATCCTGTAACCTCTGAAAAACGCTTCCCTCTGTCCCTTTGAACCTATACCCTGGAAGGTTACGCACTTCATTGCCGGAGAGATTAATCTAACCTGGCAACACCTGCAGTGTTCCACGAACACCTTGATCTGGTTCTTTTGTCCTTAGCGACACTCGTCCGTACCCTGCTTGTTTGGTTTTAATTAGCAGTGAGGAGGTGTACGTGTGTGGGGTTGTCCGCAGGCGGACGGGGGGGGCACTCTCTAGCGTGGGACTCTGAGAGTAGAAAGAGAGAAGGAGAGACAAGAAAGAAGGTAGGGCAGGAGTAGAAGAGAGAAATAAAGAGGAATGAGAGAGAGGAAAAATAAGTAAAGATGAAGATAAAGCGGAGACTGAACTCAGGCATGAAAATGACCAGTTTACCATAAGACAATATAACTGAAAATATTCATACATGAGATTTAATTCGCACGAAAGGGTTATGCAGATGCATACACGCTTACATTGATTCAAGTTCTGTCATTAATATTGAAAACAGAAAATGTTTTAAAATATTGGTCGTGAAACGCGGTAGTATTTAGCCGTAGACTTCTTGGTGAAATCCTACACCATGAGATGCTCCCATGACGTGAAATATGTTTTTTTTTTTATGTTGAAGGCTCCAGTCATGGACAAAAGTCCACATCAAGGCCAGGCCATAATTGAGAAATAGAATTGAAAAACGCGAAAAAAAGGGAAAGCATTTACGAATTTTTGAGAAAGTGAAAGACCTGTCTTTTGAAATGAACCAGGTCATAGTTAATGGGAAAGACATGAGAAGGTAGAGTTCCGAAGCTTCGATGTGTAGGGAAAGAAGCTGTTATCAAAACGGCCCACCCTTGAATTGCCGATGGCCACACAATACTCATGTGACGCAGCAGCTTGCCGGGTATTGTGTGGTCTAGCTAGCGGTGGGGGCTTAGGGCAAGGGGGTCAAGTTTGGAAGTTAGCCTGGGACAGTTTATAAGTCGGACCGCTTTTGACTCAACTTTGTCTAGTAAGGAAACAGAGCTAGAACCACCCCAAATGTGATAGCAGTACCCCATACCGAGACGAATCAATCCCTTGTATCAACGGAGCAACTGTTCAGAAGAGAAAAAGTTACGACATCTAAACAAGACACCCAGTTTCTTAGAGGCAGATTTAGCTATACTCATAATGTGGGGTTTCCAAGAAAGAGGGAATGCTAAAGTAATAACAAGTATGTTCATTGAGTCAAGAGGTGGAATTACAGAACCGTCAAAGGAGATACGAGAGATAGAGATGGGTAGAAATTAAGTCTTGGAGGCATTAAACTTAACTAGGTTTTGTGTACCCCATTGAGATATCCTGTCCAAGTCTGAGTTTATTGTGGAAGAGAAACTAGTTGAAAAAAGGAGAAAAAGTGTGGGGGACAGGACAGACCCTTGAGGGACACCACTGTTGATGGAGAAAAGGGGGAAGGTTGATCCATCAGCAACGACAGAGATAGACCGGTCGGAGAGGAAGCTAGATATCAAGGAACAAAGTGAGGGAGGGAAGCCAAAAGAGGGGAGCTTAGATATGAGACCCCGATGCCACACTCTGTCAAAATCCTTAGATATGTCAAGAGCAACGACATATGACTCCCCAAAATCTTTCAGGGATTATGACCAGATATTAGTGAGATAGGAAAGAATATCACCAGTGGATCTCGCCTTATGGAAGCCATACTGGTGATCAGATAGAAGACTAATTTTCGAGGTGTTTAAGGATATGGAACTTGAGAAGGGATTCAAAGCCTTTGGAAAAAGTAGATGTCAAAGCAACAGGACGATAGTTAGAGGGGTCAGAACGGTCATCCTTCTTAAGGATGGGATGTATCAAGGCATGTTTCCAAGGAAAAGGAAAATTTTTTCTTTTTAAACAGAAACGTAATAGACGAGCAAGCACAGGAGCAAGTTTAGAGACACACTCTTTCAGTACACGGGGTTGGATGCCATCATGATCATAAGCCTTGAGTGTTTCCAGAGAAAGAAGCGCTTTTCGGACAGTCCGAAAAGAGATTACAAGAAGAGTCACAGGATTAGTAAGAGTAGCATCAGGGAGTAAGGGAATGTTTGATTCATCCAAGGTGGAGTTAGAGGAGAAACGGAAAGCAAAGATAGTTGCTTTGTCAGCGGGAGAGACAGCTATAGTGCCTTCAGGACGGAAAAGTGAGGGATAGGTAGAGCGTCAGAAGTTGTTAGAGATGCCCTTAGCTAAAGACAATAAAGACCTATCCATGGAAGACAAGGAGAGGTTATCGCACTTCCTTTGAATAAATGAATGCTTTGCCACACGGATAATGCGCTTGCAGCGATTACGGGCAGTGATAAAAGCTGAATGGGAGCCAGAGGTAGGAGAGTTCTTCCACTCCCGATATGCCAGATTCCTTGCCTGAATGGCCTCAGAACGGGAACGGTTGGACTATGATTTGGATGAAGAAGTAGTCTTGGAGGAAGAGGGGATAGATGCTTCCATTCCCGCAAGAATAACCTTTTTTATTCGTTTGGCAGAGACAGAAGCATCATCACATAAGAGACGGTAATTTACACAGGTGCCAGTATTTACGCTTAGAGGGGAAGGTGCCGTTAGAATAGATACATTTATGAGAGTATGAGCAGATGAACCAACTGGGGGCGAGATTGTGTATTTACACCGAAAAGGACTGAAGGTGAAAAACAAATCCAGAATATTAGGCAAGTGGTCTTAGCCGTCAGGTGTATGGGTAGGGTGGGAGATAATTTGCTCTAAATCATTGAGAATGGAGAACTTGAGGGTTTCGATCCCTCCACCATCCTTATGGGAGGAATCCGACCATACCCTATAGTGAACGTTGAAATCCCCGAGGTAGAGGATCTCGGCTTGCAGGTGAGAGGATGTCACAGTCTTATGGCTGGAGTTTAGACAGTCGAAGAAGGATAGCAATAGGCGAAACAGAGGCAAAGTATGGTATTAGGGAGACATACTTTGAGCCATATAACATCAAAGTTTGGAGACTCAAGGTCCTTGAGGCGTGCAACAGGTGTGTTTATGTTGGAGTAAGCACAAACACCACCTTTGAATCGGAAACGTGAATGGAGGTTATGGGTAGATACGAAAAAGGGACTAGTGAGAACATCATTAGACAACTGTGTCTCAGACAAAAGTAAGATATTAGGAGAGGTACCAGACAGATAGTGTTCAACTGAGGAGAGGTTACTAGAGAGACCACGAATGTTGATGTAGTGAATAGAAAAAAGAGGAAGGTCTCACAGAGAGGGAAAAGTCATGGGAGGGGCCGGTATTACTACTGCTATAGCCCTCCCTCTCATTAGCAGTAAAGTCAGGCTGAAACCCTGAGATTCTTAGCACCCCATGATGCCGGAGACTAGGGGACACAGATTTGACGGACACTGTCATCATGATGCTTATAAATGTTAGAGTGGATATGGCTAGAGTGGTTGAGAGCTTGTTCCAGATCATTAAGAACGTTGGTAGAGCGGTCATGATGCTCTGATATATGGCTAGAGTGGTTGAAAACTAGTTCCAGAGCATTAAAAATGTTGGTAGAGTGATCATGATGGTTTGATATATGGCTAGAGTGGTTGGAAACTTGTTGCAGATCATTAAGAACGTTTATAGAGTGATCCTGATGGTCTGATATATGGCTAAAGTGGTTAAAAATTTGTTCCAGATCCTTACGAATGCTGGTAGAGTGGTCGTGATTGTCTGATATATGGCTAGGGTTGCTGAAAACCTGTTCCAGACTATCAAGAATGTAAATATGTGGGTTTCTATCTCCGCTGTTCCTTCATCTCTCTACCATCTGGTAAGAAAATAAATCGATTCGCGAAAACCTCATATCAAAAGTGAAAAATGGTTCGTCTAAAGATAGTGTAAAATTCGAGAAATATATGAGAGTAATGTTTTAGACAATGCCTTTCCAGAAACAAAGAATATAGTTCTTTAATTAAAAGAAAGACAACAGAAGATATACATACCTTTTTCTTCTCATGCACTGGATTGTCTCATGTTTCTTGCGAGCTGTTTGTTGAAGAAAATTTTCCTTTTATATTCTGAAAGGAGTTTGTTTCAGGTTATCAGTCCTTATTCCTTTAAACACAGATATGCTTAGGATTACACATAAACATGCAAATATAAAAGCATAAGAATTTTATTCACACAAACCCATGACCCTCTCTTTTCCTGCTTCTGTGTTACACTCCAGGCAGCAGCATGCGGATGATGGCATCCCTTGGAGCAGGAAGGTCCTTACACGAGACTGTGTTCTCTCCGTCCACAGACAGTGATACAGCCTCGCAGGAAAGTACTTTATGCTCTCTGTGAAACCCCTTACAGGCGGAAATGGGAGAAAGAATACTTCCCATGTGTTCTACCGCGTGCCGCAGAAGGTGACTAAAGGGGGCGGGAGCGGGGGCTGGAGACCCTTCTCTTCTTGTATTTCAATTTCTAAAAGGAGAAACAGAAGGAGTCAAGCAGGGAGTGCTCATCCTCCTCAAAGGCTCAGATTGTGGTGTCTGAATGTGTGTAGATGTAACCGAGAAGAATGAGAGATAAGTTATGTTTGAGGAAAGAAACCTAGATGTTCTGGCTCTGAGTGAAACAAAGCCCAAAGGTAAAGAGGAAGAATGGTTTGGAAACGTCTTGGGAGTGAAGTCAGGGGGTTGGTGAGAGGACAAGAGCTAAGGAAGGAGTAGCACTAAACCTGAAGCAGGAGTTGTGGGAGTGTGTGATTGAGTGTAAGGAAGTACATTCCAGATTGATATGGGTAAAACTGAAAGTGGATGGCGAAAAATGGGTGATCATTAGTACTTATGCACCTAGTCATGAGAAGAAAGATCTTGAGAGACAAGTGTTTTGGGTGCAGCTGAGTGAGTGTGTCAGCAGTTTTGGTGCACGAGACCGGGTATTAGTGATGGGTGATTTAAATGCGAAGGTGA
>JAYMFT010379767.1:0-20691 GCA_038088735.1 Panulirus argus | reverse complement strand
TATATATATATATATATATATATATATATATATATATATACACATACATACATATACATATATACACATGTACATATTCACATTTGCTCGCTCTCATCCATTCCCAGCGCCACCCTGCCCCACAGGAAACAGCATATCCATCCCCTGTGTCAGCAAGGTAGCACCAGGAAACAGATGAGAAAAGGCCACATCAGCTCACACTCATTCCCTAGCTGTCATGTGTAATGCACAGAAATCACAGCTCCCTATTCACATCCAGGCTCCACAGACCTTTCCATGGTCTACCCCAGATGTTTCACATGTCTTGGTTCAGTCCATTGACGGTACGTTGACCCCAGTATACCACATCGTTCCGATTCACTCTTTTCCATGCACACCTTTCACCCTCCTGCATGTTCAGGCCCCAATTGCTCAAAATCATTTTCACTCCATTCTTCCACCTCCAATTTGGTCTTCTGCTTCCCCTTGTTCCCTCCACCTCCGACACATATATCTTCTTTGTCCACCTTTCCTCACTCATTCTCTCCATATGTCCAGACCATCTCAACACACCCTCTTCTGCTCTCTCCACCACGCTCTTGTGATTACCTCACCTGTCTCTTACCCTTACATTACATACTTAACACTTCACACCACAAATTGTCCTCATACATTTCATGTCACACATCCACCCTCCTCCACACAGCCATATCTGTAACCCATGCCTCACATCCATATGATACTGTTGAGAATATTATTCCTTTAAAAATACCCATTTTTGCCTTCTCAGATAATGTTTTGTTTCCAAATTTGGGGTCAGATTCACATGGCTTTGAATTCTGGGTGTTGCAGTTGGCTTACTCCCAACTCAGTTGTTCATCTTTCCTCTGGTGCTTGTCGATAAGTGTGTGTGTATGTGTGTATTCGCACGTAGGAGTAAAGACATGATACAATTATACACCAGGTTAAGAGATGGGGGCAACACAATTAGTAATCACATTAATATGGAAAATTCCATGAGCAGTTGGAGTGTAGTCATTACTTGGTCTAAGATGCTATCCAAGGTGGCTATACTGTATGTAAGTGGATGAGTAGAGGAGAAAGGGCAGAGCCAGTGCACACCAAGCCAACTCAAACCATCAAGACCTCTAGCAGGGGAATATATAAGCTTGTGTTCTCTCATTAATTTGTCATTCTCTCAGAAGAGGATGATGCTGAAATGTTAGGAAAAAAGTTTCTTGGACTCTTTCTTTGCATAATCACTCCTGTCCTCATGGATCTCATAAGTTTAATCAAAATTATGCTCATCAAGTTTCAACGGCTTACCCTAATTTTCAACTTTTATTGAATATGGCAACAGTACCAGAGTACCATTTTTTCAGGAGTCATCAAATATAAGATGATATATTTGCTCTATATGTAAGACTGACTGTTATACAACAAATGTGATTGCACAGCATTTTATATTGCTCAAGATTTGGTAGGATGACCTTGCCTTATACATCAGTAAAAAAATAAATGTTTGTAATCAAATTTTATTTTCTTATATTAAGCATAAGTTGCTTTTGTCACATAAGATTGATTTTAGGAAAAATCACAAGTGGAAAGTATAAAGAAAAACATTATAATGTTAGGTAACTGTTGAGAATCTTGGAAGAAAAATGGCTTAGAATGTATTTATTCATTTTAGTTTATTTTGATTACCCTAAAGCTAGTTTCCATGGAAATCATGATCTTATCCAGGAACTCTTTAAGATCCTCAGCATTCCAAGGATGTACTACTTTCAGTAGCAGCAAAATGTAGATGCTTTTGGAGTGATAAGCTCTTTGACAAGACTGTACTTCCAATGATACAGCCTCTCAAAAGTTCTTTTAATTCATAGAGCAGTTTCTCTCAGGCAGAGTCAATTAACTAAAAGAGCTATAAACAAGCTATTCAGGGAGGAGATGAGTAAGAGAAGAGAGAGATTTAACTGGAATGGGAGAATGCTTGTATTAAAAGGTGAACTTGTAAGAAATGGAGGGAATATTTCAGTGTGTTTATTCAAAATAATGATGAAAGAGATGTTTTTATTGTTATAGTGCAAATAGAATAAGGAGAGAGAAGTAGAGGAAGATATTACAGAGGAGGAAGTAAGAAGAGCAACAAAGGTCTTAGAAAATGGAAAAGCTGAAGACATAGGTGGATTGATCAAGATGGTGAAGGTGATGAAACTGTTGTGGACTGGATCTGCAAAGTGTGTAAAACAGTATGGAAAACGTCAAATGCTAGAGGACTGGATAAGGGCAATAAACCTCATGCTGTGTAAAGGGAAAGTGAGTGTAAGAATTATAAAGGTATTCATCTCATTAGCATGTTTGTGATGGGTAGTAATTAATTTTGTGAGAACAATTAGTGAACCTCATGTTAAAAAGTACAAGGTGAACTTTGTAAAGGAAGAGGTATTGGAAATCAGATTTCTATACTTTGCTGATAAAGTTTTAGAGAGAATGAGAATGTGTAGGCAGAGTTTATGGATTTAGAAGAGGGATATAATAAGATGAATAGGAAGGTACTTTTAGATATTGTGACTTTCTTTGATGTGGATGGAAGATAGCTGAATACTAAGAGCCTTCATAATGGAAGTAGTACATTTGTGAGAGTATGTGAGGGTATGAGTAACAAGTTCAAAATAGGTGTGGGAATGCATCAATTTTGTGATGTAACCATGATTTTTTGATATTTTTGTGGATGGGTCATTGCCTGAGTTGAGAAAGTAGGATAATTATGGTGTAATACTTAACCTCAGAGAAACATTAGAAGTTGCTGTAGATGATGTATGTTGATGAAAGAGTGGTTAGGTACATCAGAGGAGAAGTTATTGGACTTCATCTGCTTGTGTATACACCATAGGTGAAGAGTCACCTTTGGTGAGAGTGTATTATTGTCAGTTTATGTAAGGTACAGTATTGTCATCAAAGAACTTTTCAGACCAAAGGAGCCCATCATTTCCCTGCTGCTGATTGTAGTACAGCCTTGAAGATGAAAGAACCTTGCAAAAGAGGTCATTGGGTTATGTAATATAAAAGAGGGAAAGTTATAAAGTAAGGTGGGTCAGATTGATGATGTATTTGTAAGAAAAGGGTGCTGAAAGTGAGTACTTATAAAAGTAACAGGAAAGGAAGTCAGATTGTAAGACATGTTTTCATGATAAAGGAATGGAAGTTATAAATGAATTGAGATAAATGGAAGTGAACTTTAGGGAGGATGGTAGTGGAAAAGCAGAAGTTGAAATGACAGTCATGGAAGGAAGAAAAATTGGGGATGCACTGAAAGCCTTGGTGAATGAAAAAAATGTAAACAGAGAATGTGCAAGAAGCTTGTACCAAAGAGAACAATGCTGATGTATGGATGTGAAACCCAAGTGTACTGGTATGGAAAAGTATAAAGTCAGTGCAGTAAAGATGAATATTTTTGTTATAGTATAGTTTCAATAAGAATGAATAGAATAGAGAATGAAAATGTGAGGTTATTTGTTTTGAATGTCATTAAAAAGTCACATGGATGAATGTTTCATAGGTTAGTATAGTCATATAGAATGCATTGCAGTTAACAGGTTGGTCAAGTACCAGTATTTTAATACAGCAGTATAAGGAGGAAAGGTAGACTACAGAAGAGATAAATATTATAGATGTGAGAAATTTATTAGGGGCTGGGATATTTCAGATGAAATTGTTAGAGGAATGATTGGAGATTGAATCCAGCAGAAACAGTTTCTGTTTCAGTGCGGTTTGAATGGGGACCTAGATCTCAGTTGACATTTCAAATAGGTGTGTAAATTGAAATGCAGTAAGAAGTATGTTTACATGTTTTGAATTTCATATTTCACTGTTACACACCAGACATGGGTTGATGATATATTTGAATTAACAGAGGAAATATGTTCAGTGTTTGAAAAAGAACATGTATTGGAATCAAGAAGGGAGGAACAATGAATAGAAACATGTAAACTAGAATCATTAGCATTAGGGTGAATAGGGCTTGAGGTTGAAAGAAGAATGTTATCCATGTTATCTATGCAGCGAAGAAAGAGGTAAGCTGATTATACAGAACCCTGAGAGACACCAAGCGTTGATAAAGAAGATGAGGGAGAAGTCACTCCACCATTGACTATGATGATGGAATGATTAGGAAGGAAGCTATGCCATAGAGAACAGGGAAAAGCAGAAAAGCCAAAGATGGGAAGTTTAGGAAGCAACACCGTATCAAATGCTTTGGAGGTGTCATGAGCTGCAAAGAAAGATTTCCCAAAATCCCTGAATATGGAGAACCAGAGTTGTATCACATTGGAGAGAATATCAGTAGTGACCTCTGTGCCTTGTAAACCATATAGGTGATCACAAAGAAGTAATTAGATTCTAAGTGCACGAGGAAGTATTGGTTAATCCTTTTCACTCTTTCCTTGCTGTCTATGTCATAAAATGCATTGTTTAGCTCACAGCTCTTCTCACCTTGTGATGTTTTAATGGTTCTTGCTATCATTTGATATCCCAGTTGGTTTCATTCCACATGTTATCAGTAGATGTCACATCTCAGTCCCTTATAAATCAACGTGGGAGACTCATGTGCATTGACTTTGTCTGCTACCACTTGTATTTGCCCACTGTCATATGATACACAGGATAACTGGTGAATAAAGTGATGAAAAGAATAGCCTGTGTGATTTTTAATTTTCAGCTAAAGTTAAGTAAGAAGAGAGACATGTATTTGTAGAAGGCAGAATAAGAATTAGAATATTACTTTGCATTTTATGACAATTAAAAACAATATAATTCTTTGTGAGGTAGATAGAAATAATACAAGCTTTTATTAGGTCGTTTCCTTACAATGGCCTTCAGGGATCCCATGTTAGTCATATAAACTGTGTTATTGCAAACTTATGTAGATGGAAGTCATTCTACAGGAATTCCAGTATTTATAGTCACATGAACTGTACAGTTGATAAGTTGTGTAGATGGTAATCATTCTATGCCTCACTATCACAGGTAGTCATGAAGGAAGCGGTATGTCAACATCTTATGATGTCTTATGTAACCACCTCTCCTCTTACCTCAAATAGAACACCAAGAAAGTGATGAAAATTTAGTGGTTTTAGAAATTACTGTAGTGTTAGTGTTTATATTTTTGGGGATAAGAAAATTATTTGTACATCTATTCCTGTAAATAAACAAAGTTCTGTCAGTGTAACTGATATGCAAATAATATGTATATGTAGTATGGTTAGTGCATATATGCCTTGCCCACACTTAGTGATAGGGTTACTTTCTTGGAAATCCTGTTGCAAAGCAATCCACTGTTATATGAGTAAGTGAAATCCATTATTTGAGGGGGGGTTAAGTTCTGGTGAAAATGTTTTCCATATGTAACTCTGAAGTATACAATATACACAGAACAACTTAGTGTAAGAACAATATACCTTACTTTCTCATCTTTTAATTTAGATATTTACCACTTTTGTTCATATTGGACACAGATATGACCCTTTTGGATGCAAATTATTCCTTCACACTGCAAAATTCAAATGTAGACATATTGTACATCCTGTGCAGTTTGCCAACCCTCTCTCATGCAGGAAGTGGTACCAGGGTCTTGTAAGAGTGCTGCCACCATGCAGTGGCTGGCTGATACTTAATACATAAACAGTGACACAGCCAGCTAACTGTTACCACCAGTGTATTAATTAATTTTTACTTTGTTTTGGCAGTTATTTAGGTAATATGCATGGTATAATGTCAGGATATGTTGTGTAAATGTGTGGTATGTATTCTAATGCATAAATAAAGACATAGTATGGTGCTTTATAATGTCCCTTTAATTCTAGCTGTTTACTTTTTTCATGCCCTTCATGGGTTGGCAATGCAGGGCTGTTTAACATCCATTTTCATCCACTGGTTTAATATTTTTATATATGTTAAGTATGCATAAATAAAAATATGTAATGATAATATGTAATGTTTTTGGTGAGTGTTCATGAGTTAGCAACATGGTGCTTCATAATGTCCCTTTAATTCTAGCTATTTAATTTTTTTCATGCCCTTTACAATTTGTTTTTATTATGAGTGTAAAAAGTAAGAAATTTGTTAAACTTGAGCATGTCTATATCATGCTGCAGGTGTCATCCATGTGTACTTTCCTGTATTTTAATTTTTTTCTCCTCCCCAACTCTCAGATGTTGTTTTGAGAAATACTAATACTGCGTATGGAAACTTTATAGTTTTCCTTAATATAAAAGTAATGAAAAGGGCCAATTACCTTTTTATATTTTAATTGAGAATTGACATGCCTGGCAATGCAACTGGAAATTGATATCATTATCAAAGGGTTAAATCAAACCAGATCACACCTGTTCATTTTTATTGGATGGACACATATGCATAGTTACTAAAAAATGGCACATATTGACAGTTAGACAGTTCTCTTCAGTATTTTGTTAACTAACTCATGAACTAATGATTATTTAGATGCTAGTTGAGCTATCTAGTGATTCATAGGAAAAAAATGGTTTTTGCAAGAGAATTTATATAAAAATGGCACTAGATTGCTTTCAGATAGCCTTCTGAGTTGAAAGGGAACCATGAAGCCGTAGTAAATCTAAACCCTGAAAGATGGCTTTTTTTTACATTTAAGGCCAAGCTCTGGAATCCTTGGATCTTGTCTTTGATCCTGAGGTACCTATTTTGAATGAGTAGAGTTAACGAACTGTAAGCTTAGGGTGGCATTAAGTGATGTTTGGTGGCCACAAAGCTGCTGTAAAGTCAGTGTGCTTTACTTAAAACCATTCCCAGATTCTGATGTACCTACATGCAAAACATGGGGCCTCAAGGTGCTATATGAAGCTGTAGTAAGTCTGAACCCTGAAAAGTGGTCTTTGTTGGCCTTTTATTGTCAAGCTCTGTAACCCTTAGTTCATGCCTTTGATTCTGAGGTACCTTTGTTTCTAATTTAAGATTGACTGGTCCCATTTTGAATGAGTGCAGTGAACTAAGTGTAATCTGTAATGTTAGGGTGGCTTTTGGTGGCCATCAGGGACATTAAGATAGTTTTTAAGTTTAACGTGCAGTTGCTTAAAAACCTTTCTCAGATTTCCCAGACTCAGAAGTACCCATACCAAACATCTGAGACCCTTAGGTTTTATATGAAACTGTAATAAGTCTGAAATGTGAAAAGTGGACTTTTGGCCTGTAAGACCAGGCCCTGGTACCCTTAGATCTTGCTTATGATTTTGAGATAACTTTATTGTAATTTGAGGCTTTAAGTTACCTTTTTTGGAAGAGTGCCATGGACCTCGGATGACTCTAACATTCCGTCACCTCTTGATGGTCCTCTTACTAATCCTAATCCCCACACTGTCAACTCTTTTCAGACTGTCCAAAAGCCACTTTTCTTTCTTAGCATAAGTTAGGCATATGGTCCTGGTGGCATCCATCCCTGTGTACTGAAAGAGTGTACCTCTGAACTTAGATCGGTTCTTGCTCATCAGTTCTATTTCAGTTTAAAGACTAGAACTTTTCCTTCTTATTGATATCTCTTTCCAGAGTCTTTGAATCCCTCCTCAACTCTCATATTCTCAGACATCTTGAATCTCACAGTCTTCTCTCTGATCACCAGTATGACTTCTGTAAGGTGAGATCCACTGGTGATATTGTTTGCTCTCTTACTAATGTCTGGACATCATCCCTGAAAGATTTTGGGGAATCCTATGTAGATGCCTTAGATATATCCAAAGCTTTTGAGAGTGTGTGCCATTGGGGTCTCATCTCTAAGCCTCCCTCTTTTGGCTTCCCTCCCTCACTTTGCTTCTTCATATCTCTGGCTGACCTGTTTCTGTTTTTGTTGATGGATCAGCCTCTCCCCCTTTCTCCATCAACAGTGGTGTTCCTCATTGTTTGGTACTGTCTCGGATACTTTTTCTCCTTTCAGTCTGTAATTTCCTTTCTTCCATAAATAACTAAATGCACTCATATGCTCTAATTATTCACACATTGCAGTTTTACTCCTTCCCTCTCTAGATCTGCTACTCATCTCAGTACAACTTCATCAGTAAACTCAGACTTGGACAGGAAACCCCACATTACAAAAATAGTTAAGTCTGCTTTTGAGAAACTGGGAGTCCTCTTAGATGTCTAAATTTTTTTCTTTTGAACTGTTGCTCTGTTTATATAAAGGACTGATCTGTCCTTTTATGGAGTACTGCTCTCTTACCTGAGATGGCTCTAGCTCTGCTTCCTCACTATACTGAGTTGAATCTAAAGGAGTCTGACTTATAAACTCTCCCAGGCTAACTCAAAACTTAACCCTCTTTCCCTGTGCCACAATGTTGGTTCACTTTCCCTCTCCCACAAGTATCACTTTGGTTTTTGCTTCTGAGAGCTGGGTGCATGTGTGCCTTCACCACTGCTACACCATACAAAACTCAGCAAGCTGCTGCATCACATGATTACTGTGTGGCCATTGGCAACTCCAGGGTGTGCCATTTTCATAACTGCTTTTTCCAACACCTTGAAGCCTTGGAACTCTCTACCCTCTCATGTTTTTCCCAAAAATTCTGGCTGGGCACATTTTAAAAGATAGTTTTTTCACTTCCTCCAAAATTCATAGATACCTTCCCTTTTCTCTTTTTCCCTTTTATTAATCTCTCTGTATTTCAATTATAGTCCAGCCTTGATGTGGACTTTTGTCCATGACTGGAGCCTCCAGCAGAGAATAAAAAATAGGGGTAGTCTTTAATGGCTGGAAAATGACCCTCAAGGCTAATGTGCAGTAGTTTAAAACTTTGCCAAGGTTCTGGAATACCTAAACACAAAATATGGGGTCTCGGGGTGCTCCATAAAGCAATAGCAAGTCTGAACCTTGAAAAGCTCTTGTTGGCCTTTTATTCCCAGGTTATAGTGCCAATAGGTCCTCCTTTGATCATGAATTACCCTCACTGTCCCTCATTGTAAGTGGAGTCAGCAAGGTTGGTACCTATTTTGAATG
Source organism: Panulirus argus (assembly GCA_038088735.1). NCBI lineage: Eukaryota > Metazoa > Arthropoda > Malacostraca > Decapoda > Palinuridae > Panulirus > Panulirus argus. The sequence goes on along the minus strand of JAYMFT010379767.1, from coordinate 11,696 downwards.
AGTTCACTGAACTGAGTGCAATCTGTAACAATGAAGTTGCTTTTGATGGACTCAAAGCTGCTTTCATGGCCATAGTTTGGTGGCTTAAACCTTTGCCCTTATTCAGAATAATATGCACTCAAAATATGAGGCCTCTTTATGCTTCATGAAGCTGTAGTAAGTTTGAATCCTGAAAGGTGGCTTTGTTGGCCTGTCATTACCGGGTTCTGGTGTTGGATTCTGCCTGTAATCCTGAGGTACTTTCCTTATAATTTAAGACTGCTACTTTGGCAATTTTAAATGAGTGCAGTGAACTAGATGTAATCTATAAGGCTGGGGTAGCCTTGTGGACTCAGAATGGCCTGTAAAGCCAACATGAGGTGGCTTCAAACCTTGCCCAGATTTTGAAGTACTTAAACCAAAAATTTGGGCTTCTGGGTGTTACATGAAGCTATTGTTAAGTCTAAACCTTGAAAGATGGCCTTTGTTTGTCTTTAAGATCAGGCTGTATCACCCTTGAATCCTGCCTTTGATCATAAGTTACCTTCACTATAATTTGAGGTAGCTAGTTTGCATAATTTAGATAAGTGCAGTAAACTAAATGTAATCTGCAAGGCTGGGGACTTTGATGGCCTTCAGTGCCTCAAAATGGCCTTCAAGGCCAATTTGCAGGAGCTTAAATCCTAGCCCAGATTCTGAGATACCTATAGTATCAGTGCCCAGTATTTGGGGTTCTAGGTAGTATACTTTATCCTTGAAAAAGTTACACATAAACATGATATTATTAAGAGATTCAAAAAAATTTTGGAGAAAATGGGTGTTAGGAATAAAAAACTCTTGTGTATAGGAGCACTAACTAGCTTGGGAAGATTGATTGTCAGGAAATTCACAAAAACAATGAAGAAAATGGGTGGTAGAAATTGATCACCTGTTGTGCACAGGAGTGCTAGCTTGTGTGAAAAGGCAAAATGTTTTAGATAATGCTCAGTATATGATAGAGTAAATTGCTTTCTCTTTGTTAGGTTATTTCCTAATTCTTTAATTTATGATTATCTTGTCACTCCTAAAAACAGAGAAAGTGGAAGGTAGCCACCTTGCTACATTAGCTTTTTCTTTTTTTCCTTTTCCATTCTCTCTGTAAATATGTAATTGAGCAGTAGTGCATGAGTTTGGGAACAAAATTATGAAGAAACTGTGACAAAAACATATATGAAAGAAAAATTTACTGCTTTACCACCAAGTGTAATTTGAATGAAGTTTGAGCCCCTTTATACCATATCATTCCAATTTACTCTTTCCCATGCACACCTTTCACCTTCCTGCATGTTCTGGTCCTGATAAATCAGAATCTTTTTCACTTTAGCCTTCCTTCTCCAAAATGATTTTCCCATTCTCCTTGTCCCCTCTGCCTGTGACACATATATCCTATTTGTCAAGCTCTCCTCACTCATTCTCTTTATGTGTCCAAACCATTTCAGTACACCCTCTTCAGCTCTCTCAACCACATTTTTTTTATTACCTCACTGTTCTCTTACACTTTTATTACTAAGTTTATCAAACTACCTTATATCACATATTGTCCTACTACATTTCTATTCCAACAAATCCACCCACCACACATAACCATCTATAGCCCATACCTTTCATCCATGCAACACTGTTAGGACTACCCTTTCTTCAAAGATACTCATTTCTGCATTTTCTGATAATGACCTCTTTTTCCACACATTCTTCAATGCCTCTAGTACCTTCATTCCCCTCATCCACCCTATGACGCTCTTCCACTTCCATGGTTCCCCTTGCTGTCATATCCACTCCCAGGTATCATTTAAAACTCTTCACTTCCTTCAAATTTTCTCCATTCAAACACACTCCACCTAACTTGTCCCTGTCTTGCTAAACCTAACAACCTTGCTTATATTCACATTCACTCAACTTTCTTCTTTCACACACTCTCCCTAACTCAGTCAGCAACTCCTACAGCTTCTCACCCAAATCTGCAAACAGTACTGTCTTATCAGCAAATAACAACTAGCTGACTTCCCAGGTCCCGTCACCCCCTAGAGACTGCATACTTTCCCCCTTCTCCAAGACTTTAACCATAAAGAAATCGAATACCTGATGGTGACACCACACACCCCTGCCACAGACGAACCTTCACCTGAAACCCCTCACTTTCATCTTTTCCTTGGTGTACACTTGCCTTACACACTTGATAAAAACATACCACTACTTATAGCAGCTTTCCTCACACAACATATATTCTTAAGGCCTTCCACAAGCATCTTTATCAACTTTATCATAAGTTTTCTCCAGATCTGTAAATGCCACATACAAATCCACCTGTTTCTCTAAGTATTTCTCACACACATTCTTTAAAGCAAACACCTGTTCCCACATCCCCTACCACTTCTGAAACCACATTGTTCCTCCACATTTTGATGCTCTGTACATGCTTTCACCTTCTCAGACACTGCATTTCCATACAACTTACCAGGTACACTCAACAAAGTTATACCTCTGTAGTTTGAACACTAACCTTTGTTCCCTTTGCCTTTACACAGTGGCACTACACATGCATTATGCCGATCCTCATGCACCTCTCTATGATTCAAACACATATTGAAAATCCTAACCAATCAACAGTACAATCACCCGTGTTCTAAAGAAATTCAGCTGTAGTATCATCCAATCTAGCTGTACCTAAGGCTTTCACCACCTGATCTCATTTCACCAAAACATTCCCCATGACTCCCTAACTTTGCATACCACCCCAGCCCAAACACCCTACATCTGCATCCCTATCATCAAACACATTCAGTAGTCCTTCAAAATACTTACTCCATCTCCTCACTTCATCATTTCCTGCTACCACTTCCCAATTTGTCCCTTTAACCGATGTTCCCATTTTTTTTTTGTATACAAGACACTATTAGCCTCTTTCCAAAACATCGTCATATTCTTTCCAGTGTTTACTGATACTCACTAACTTTAAATCTCATTTGCCATTTTATCAAATGCACCCTCCTCTTAAACATCTTCCAGTCATTTGCACTTCTTTCATGTAAGTACTGCCCTTATATATTTCTTTTTCATTAGGAACTTTACTTTGGCATCCCACCACTCACTACCCTTTCTAACCTGCTCACTTCCCTCTTGCATGCCATACATGTCTATCACATATGCCAGTACTGCTTCCCTAAATACCTCTCATTCCTCACTCATTTCCCTGGCTTTGTGTGCTTTTACCTTTTTCCATTCTGCACTCAATCTCTGTTTGGTAATTCTTCACACAAGTTTCTTTTCCAGGTTCACTTACTCTCACCACTCTTTTCTCCCATAATGTTTCCTCTGTTCAGAAAACCTCTACAAATCTTCACCCTCACCCCCACAAGATAATGATCAGACATACCACCAGCTGCACCTCATGGCACATTCACATACAAAAGTTTTTTTTTTCAAGCCTATCAAATAATATGTAATCCAATAATGCCTGCTGACCATCCTTCTTACTCACATACACACTTGTGTATGTCCCTCTTTTTAAACGAAGTATTCTCAATCACCAGCCCTTTTCAGCACACAACTCCACAAGCTGTTCACCATTTCCATTCACACTACTAAATACCCCATGCTCTCTAGTAATACCCTCAGCTTCCACATTACTCTTTTTAGGCTCCTGTCATAGACAAAAGTCCACATCAAGGCTGGGCCATAATTGAAGTATGGAAAGGATTATGAAAGGGAAAAAAGAGACAAGGGAAAGCATTTGCAAATTTTGGAGGATGCTTACTTCTCTACTCTCTTTCGCTCTCCCATAACTCCAGCAACAGCAGTAGTGTTAGCCCTTCCTTAGATTTTGCCCTCACATGAACTGCTAAGAAATTTCCAAACCAACGGGACAGCCACTTTCTTTAGGGCTCACTCGAAGGACACTTAAATCTAAAGGTGTAGAGGATAAGATAGGAAACAGAATAGAAAATAGCCACAGTTGTCACGTCTGCCCATCCTTATGCGTTAATTTAGTCATTCTAACTGGTAGCAGTTAATACTGTGGTAGGGTAGTGCAAGACTAGCTGGCTGGGCCTTAGACCTCTGTAGGACAGCTTTGCAGGTGCGTGAAGGCTTGGAAGTGAAATACCGCTAATTCCCCACGTTTCTCATGTGCTAGGGATTTGATAACTAGCAGTTAAAAGCATAGATTAGTAACAGTTACAGTGTTGGCATAAGGCTTATTTCTAGAAGGCGGAATTAGACAACATGATTTGTTACTACGCAGGGCACGGTGAAGTCATGGGTAAGAAAGTAATAAGATCAGCAGATTACATGCTGTAACTGCGAGACTAAGGCTAGGTTATAGGTACTACTGGTGCTTTGGCCTATATGGAGATGTTAATCGTGTGAATTGTAAAGTTTATGGTCAAATATTTGGACACAAACTAGAACCCTATGTCTTAGAATGTGAAAAAATGGAGCTGTGTAGGGATAGATCTAAACAAACCCTGCAAGAAATATCACAACACTTTATTATTAATAACAAGATACTGTATTTTAAGTTTGTATCCACTTTTTACATCTAGTCGGTAAAACTTATCATTTGAAACTCTGTAATGTATGTAATTATTGAATTGTAACATTTTATTCAATATCAACCCACTGGGGCCTGAATAAGACCCTTTGTGGCCCTAGTAATCCTTTTGTGCTACCACTCATAGGATGATCATGGGGTGCACAATAAATTTGCCAGGGTTACCGGCACAAATCAAATCAGTTCAGAGGTGTGTATTGGGGGAGATGGCATCCCCCCCTCCCCTCCTTGCCCTGATCTGCGGGGTCAAAGACACCAATCATTGGCATCTTCCCGAATTATCTAGCAAGGCTAATGATCAGACATTATTGTGCAAGGATAATTATATAGAGCAGTCATGTGAAAGACAGTCCTACAAGATGTAAGATCAGTGTAGTTGTAAGCAATGTGTGAGGATTATGTGACGTTACAAACCTTGTGGCACCTTGGGCTATGGTGAAGCCTATTCATTGAGTCAGATGAGCTTCACACCTATATTCATTAAGTGCAAACAAGAAAATGCTGTAAGAAAATGACAATTGGTGACACAAAATGAGCAGAAGGTGGAGAATGGAAGATGTGAATTTTGAAATTGATAGGTCAAGAAAACCGAATGTCCCTAGAACTGTCATATGATTTGGGCAGGACAAAGATGGAAGCGCCCGAAAGGACTACCTTGGTCAGTCCTGTAGTGACGTCGGAGGCGGTTAGTAGTGCCCTCCTGTCTACAGGTCCTGAAATATTTGACTTCCCTGGTTGCCGCAAACGGACATCCATGATAATCCCGGATGAGTTTTTCATTGCTTCATCAAGAGAGAACCTGCTCGGTGAGGGTGGGGGGACACGGTCCCTGTAACGAGAACGAGCTGGTAGGGTGCCAACAAGAATAGTAATGGCCTCTACATTAGCAGCGTCATAGCTACGGTAAGGAACTGATATGAGTTGGTGGCACACCGATAACGTGAGCTTTACCAATTGCGAACTCGGGACGTGCTTGACTCAGGAGTCGCCGTAGGCAGCTGGGAGGAAAGAGTGTTGCGACATGGACCAACCTACTCCATCCTGAAGTCAGCAGGCCACAGCTAAGGAACCTTCACCTTATTAAGGACCTGAGTGTTTGATAATCTGGTGGGTTTGATGGTGGTGACTATACTGGATGATGGACATAGTGACACGGGAGTTCACTATTCAGGCATCATTTGAGACGAATTGGAGGCTTAGAACGGTGATAGGCTGTGAGGTATCCTTTAACACGAAAAACCTGTAATGTGAAGATTTGGTCATGATATTATCATGCCATACGACATGAATAATATTGCAACTTGAAGGAATAACCCAGTTTCATTTTGCATTATGTCTTCCCAACGATTCTTCAATTTATTGTTATGCAGCCCCCTCGAACTCACTCTACCAAGGGTCAAGGCTTGTAAGGATACCATCTGCACAGAACTCAAAGGGGCGGTAACAATTTTTCCTTCTCCTTCACCTCACACACTGACTTGTGGGTCCGGTGGCACTCAGTAGCAATGAACTCACTTAATGAAGAAGGAAGGTGGGCAGGGAAACGCAGTAGTCACGTGAACTTTGGTATACTAACGGAGAAACACAATACAGGACACTTATGGCAGGGAAGAGGGCAATGTCCACTCACCGACCCAAACACACCCACTCACCGACACTCACACGAGTCACACAGGGCTTATAAAGACACTTATCCCGTTCCCGAGGGCTTATAGAGGCACTTGTCTGGTTAACGAGGGCTTCTATAGGCACTTATAGAGGGCACGGTACTGTACAGTACAAGTGGACGCGATAGGGCTTGCTAAAACACACACGCCAGACGCTGTCCTGGTTTGTTTTCCTCTCGTCTCTCCCGGTCTCCCTCCCACACTGCATCGGCTCCAACAAGCGGGACGCGCCATGCGCCCTGCGTGCCGCCCAGCACACACATACCCATACATTTAACGCATACCTTTCACACAACACAGAAGACTATCAACGTAATACAATGGCAATGTCTACATTCCTTATCACTGCATTTCCTCATGCATAACAATATATACATATATGTATGTATGTATGTACCTAGCCTGAGCCAGGTACCCATTTTAACGACCAACCCCTAGGGGTGGATGAACAGCTAGGTTGAGTGTGGACTGACTGTCGCAACCAGGCTTCGAACCTATGCGCTCGAACATGAGGAAACCGTGAATGCGTCACGTTCAGGAAAGCTAACCGATGTAAGACCATACTCACAATAATTGATCTCAGTTGGACAATTTACATTTTTCAAAAATCTTAAAAGTAATTTGGATTTATGTTGCTACCTTACGAATTTATTCTCCTTTAAAGACCAGTTTCTTGATATTATTGCCCAAACAAAACTTGATCTAAACAGGGAGCATCATGAGACGTTGTTCAATAAATTCAAGAAATTCTGGGACAGACATTGCACTATGCTTCAGTTGCATCCTAACACGGTGTTCATACGGATATAGGAAATGCTGGAACATTGAAAAGATGATTCAAATATAGGAACTTTATTCATTGCATTTTCGTCTTTTGTACACTGTAGTAATACTGCATTATAAAGTTCTCCGGTAAGGTTGGGTAGAGTAAAAGTTCTTTTTTTCTTTCTGGCAAACTATTTTCTAATTTGCGGATAAAAAAAACCATGGTATTTTGAAGGCAGAATAAATGAACATGAAATACTTTGCATGAACAAATAATTTCTCAACCTTTCACATTCAAGAAAATGAAAAGTATGGTTTTAGCTCAAAATGTTTTACACGAATAAATCCTTCTTTAAAGTATTTGGCTGTTTTTTTTTTTAATAAAATCAGGTGCATCCTCATTTCCTTGCATTAAAAAGTGAACATTTCTTTTTCAGAGCGGTACCCGCATTCAGAAGCTTAATGCTTGTTAAAGATTTGGCAAAAACTAGCGCAGTAATGCCAAAGAACAATTCATTGACTGTAAATCTATGGATTTTGGCAGTGAAGCCGAAAAAAGTCACTAAAGCATAACCATTCATTTCTTGCTGCAGGTAATCTAAGGGAAAAGCAGTATTTATAAAAAAGATAGTCATGATAATTCCCATTAGACTCCTCACAAATATCTATGAACTGATATTGGCTTCAAAAGAAATCAAGAGAGTCGAAAGCTACTGGTTAACTGAATTTCATTAGAAAGACATTGCCAGATTTTTTTTTGTGCGTGAATTGGTTGTTGTGACTGGTGCTGTCATGACGTTGGAATAAGGAAAAGTAATGCCTTTTTCTTGGACTTTATTATTAAAAACAAACTTAGTTGACAATGTTGACTGTGGAGGGCATTACTAAAGAAAAAGCTCTTATATAGTTTTGAGAACTAAAACTTAATATATACATAACAAAAGCATATACAATATATATACTATAGTAACAACTTGAGTTTATACTCAACATTGATAATCGAAACCATGCATCATTCAAAATGTTAATCATTGATCATCACTCAATATTGACAGTAAGGATGGGCTGTGCTCTCTATTATCGGTGGGGGCTGAAGTGTCGGACAATCATTTAATTCGAGGCAACTTCGACAGTATGCGCTATGTTGTTCTGGTACATTTTGATAATTTCGGTATAAAGATAAGTGCACCAAAGCGCTTATAAATGACGAGGAGGCACCGTTGCTTAGGGAGACATGTCACGACCGCCTTGATTTTAGCATTTATCGCTGTTATAATACACTCCCTCCACATCTTTTTATTCCTCTTGGAGAAATCAAAATTTATTTCAAATTTACCTAGCGTTTTTATTATTCTAATGTGTTATTTCATTGCATATGAAAGACATAATGGACGGTCTTAACACGAATTATGTCGCTCTTTGGGAGACCGATCTGATAGAGCACGACGGAAAATCATAGTTTTATTGACTGATTACAAATCTTTTCGTATCACGTGAAAAAAATCTCTACCAGCTCATTTGAACAAAACTGAGTCAATGTAGATTGCATTCACGATGTTATTCTGTTATATTTCCGATAATTTCGGCATATATTGGGGTTTGGTTTGGGAGGTGTAGTGAGAACTGACTTATTGCTCTGATTACCGAAACGATCCATTCCAGGTTCAAGACTGGCCGAAGGACCTACTTTAACGAATAACTTGTAACTTGTCCACTTTATTAATGTATGTACTCCCATTAGTACTCTAATATCCAGATCTAAATACTGGGACTGTTTGTGTGTATGCTGTTGGACCGAAAAGTAAACAGATAAAAGGTCATTCGGCCTTAATGTGCTCCATTAAGCAAAACAGAGTAAAAACAAATTAATCATGTATTTTGTAACAAGTGCCACTCGCCAAAAAATAGCATCTTTATTGCGTTTTTTATTTCTACTTGTTTAACAAATGCCCTCAGAACCTCAACAACTGTGGATACGCTGATTACTGCATTAGTCGACCATTGGCAGTGCAGCTGCTAGCATGTGCAACGTAAACTTGTGCTCATGACGGAACTCGCAGATTACGTTTGTGTAGCGAGGTAACGTCTCAGGTGAAATAGATAGAGCAACGAGGGAAAGTGTCGTTAGTGTATCAAAATGCAGTACCAGATGAAGTACAGAGTGCAATATAGAGAGAGAATAAAATCGCTAGCGCATATTTAACGAAACTGAAATAATCATTTACCCATAGAGATGGAAAGAATACTTTAACTTTCTTCGTACTTTTACATCGTATTTTCAGTTTAGATATCTTTAATTAAGGTATTTTATTTTTCAATAAGAACTGTCAAGTGAGTGTTGAAAAGAGCTACATATGGCTAATCTGATATATGTTTATACAGTTTATGACCTCCATACCGGTTATCTAAGCGACCCAAACAATCGGGCAAGTGTTGTTCAAAGGGATGTGCTTGCAAAATGGAAAGAAGTGATAGAATCTATGATAATATTTCAAAAGCTGATGAGGTAGATAGAATTCAGAGTAAAGGAAAGGGTAATGTAGCATCAAAAAAAGGAAAGACATTCAAAAAGGTGAGAGAACTGAATGACATATTTGGGGTAGAAATTTGGTAATTATTTATATTAGCTCCGTATCGCAGTCAACTTTGGGATAATAATACTTATGTTTTACGTGCTGTATATACTTCGTTTTGATTACGTGCTTACTTGTAGAGGAATTACTTATATTCTCTTTCGATTGAATGATAATAGTAAGATTAATGCACCTAACTGGGTATGCCCCTCCCCTAACCCCAAACGAAGCACAAAACTTTGGCATTTTGGGAGAGCTGTACGATTATCCCTGCTAAGTTTCTATAATAACTTTCTCTGAGATGAGTCCTATTTTTCTGGCTGGAATGCCTCGTCTTGCGCTGAATGCATGGTAAAGGATATTTTAAATGGGATGGAGTCCTACATCCCACCTTACTCTAAATCCTTTTGCCACCAATAATAGTATGATCACTCGTGCTCTGAGTGCTCTGATGCCCTTTGCAGTAGGTACCATGTGTACCAGGCCTTGAAATTCTTCGATTCCTCAGAAACCCACTCTGCTTTCATTTTTGCTTTTTGGTCCTTAATCAAAAATGACCTTCTCTCTTCCAACTTGATTAGTCTGACACTAACCCTCCAATTGATAAAGCCACTCATATTGGTATTTTGTTCTCCTCTAACTTAACTGTGTATGATTTTTCACCTAATCATCTACCCAACCTCCTCCCACTGAATCTACATCATCTGTATTCTTCTCACACAGGATATTCTAAGTACTCTCCAAGTTCCAGGTGGATATGATGTATGGCACAGGTGGCTTAACTTTGATTTTCTTTATGATAAAATTACTGTTTCAGACATCTTCTAGGGAACCACAGTTTTGGGTGAGGGAAATCACAAAAAGTAATGATTTGAGATGGAAGTGAAGGTCAGAATTGTTCAAGAAATCAAAAACAATTTCAACCAAACCAGTCCTAACAAACCTAACCTAAACTTTGCTGGATGCCGTAACACTAATGATACCTTCTTTTTTATGTGACTCATCCCAGGTCCTGGTCTCATAGGGTTTTTTGTGAAACTTTTGTCATGGCCTTTAACATCTCATAGGGTTTTTTGTGAAACTTTTGTCATGGCCTTTAACATCTCCAAAGCCTTTCACTGGATGTGGCATAGTTAATTTCTACACTCCCTTCTATCTGTCTATATCTCTGATGCCCAATCCCAATGGGAACTCCCATCAAGAGGTGGCCACAGCAAAAGAGCCTCCACTTATCCCTGTCCTTACATAACTCCCTCACATACACCATTCCATGCATTCTTCCTCTGTTTCTCTCCCTTCAGTATTCCTCCACCCTATTTGCCCATGTCAGAGGTGGTCTTCCACACACACCAACCCCTTTAATTGTATTATCATACATTCTCCTTGTAAATTCCCAGTCGTGCATTCTTTCTGCGTGCCCAACCACCTCAAAGTATTATGTTTCACCCATTCTACCATTCCACAATTTACTCCCTTTGCATCTCTCATACATCCTTAAATTTCTTTCTTCATTCTTTCTGGTCACACCGCATGCTCATCTCAAATAGCTCATTTCCGCAGCCTGGATTCTTGACCTTTGTGCCTCATTCCACATCCATGTTTCAGCTGCATAGGTCAGGGTTGGGAGAACTGTGTTATCCCTTAATCCTCTCTTCACTTCCATACTTACACTACTACCCTTCATTACTCTGTTGAGGGACCCAATGACTCTTTTACCTCATACTGCTCTCTCCTTGTCTCTCCTTCCATATCATCATGCTTACCCAAGACAGCTCCCAAATACTTAAATTCTCTCACTTCTTCCAGTCTTTTTCCCCCCCATAACTACAGTTCAATTTAGTACACTTTCTTCTTTTACTCTGTGTTGTTTTAGAAAATTATACTTTCACTCTGTTTCCTCTCAGACACCATTACTTTACTTTTACTTGCATTTGCCTTCAATCTCCTACTTTTACACACATCATAAAATACACTTACGACCTTCTGCAACTTCTCTTCACTCTGCAAACAACACAGTGTCATCCGCAAATAGGCTTGACACTGCCACCGTATCTTACCATCACACTCCATCTGTGCACCCCTTTTCCCTAGTTTTGCTTTCATCTCTCATCACTCCATCCATAT
>JAYMFT010379756.1:0-20691 GCA_038088735.1 Panulirus argus | reverse complement strand
AGGCCTTTCACTTTCTCAAAAATTTGTAAATACTTTCCCTGTTTTTTTTTTTTCCGTTTCTTAATTCTCTCTATATTCCATTTAGGGCCCGGCCTTGATGTGGACTTTTGTCCGTGACTGGAGCCTTCAACATAAAAAGCACACCCCAGCCTAAGCCACTCACCCATTTATTTACCCGCCCCAATCTGACACCTGAATTGGATGTGGGCCAGCTGCTCTCTCAGCATTTGAACAAATACGAGCCTAATCCCGGACGGGCACTAGCTGGTGTGTGTGCAATGACATATTATCTATTTGTTCTGTGCGAGTTTCACACTCATGAGTTCCCATCTCTTGAATATTCTCTTCTATCATAAAAGTTTTTAAACTTCTCTATGCTCTCCCTCTCAATGATAATCAGTCAATATATTCTATTCATCCACCACTCTAAAACTGTAAAAATGATTCTTTACATCTTTTTTTAACATTTATTTTATTTTTGCCTAAGTGCATGATATGTTCTCTGGCTCTATCTCCACATGTACATCTTTCAAAAACCTGTCCGCTGTCTATATCAGGTTACTCCCCACTCTTCTCTCTGCTATCTTGGGTAAACCTAATCCTCTAGTCTTTTCCAGTAAATTAGCTACCGTCTTTGTTGTCCTCCTCTGGACCTTCTTTATAAGTTTTTTGTGCTTCTTTAGGTGCGGTGACCGAACTTGAGAATTATATTCTAGTTTCGGACTTACGTATGAAGTGAAAAGCTAACTGAATTGTCTCTTGCTCATGAACTTGAACGCAGTTATAATATTTCCCAACAGACAATTTGTCTCCTTTACTATTCTCTTTATGTGGGACTCTGGCGACAAACTAGGAGCGCTGTCGACTCCCCAGCCCTTCTCACACACAGAGTCCTGCAGCATATTTCCTGCTAGATAACATTCATCTTTTTTTTTTTCTATGTTGAAGACTCCAGTCACGGACAAAAGTCCTCATTAAGGCCGGGCCCTAATTAAAATGTATGTTCTTTACAGCTCATCTCGAAGCTCTTTCGCCGTTTAACATATTATACTGAAGCATTCTTCTCTCTTCCTTAGTATTCCTTCTGTGTTACAGGCTAATGTACCCATGTTCCTACTCCAGTTTAATTCTCACAGAACCTTTCGTCACAATCACTTGGTTCCTGGCCACTGAACTCCGTTCCCCAGTCTTTGTGTCATAAAAATTGTTGAGCACTGTATAGTTTTCACGATTGTCTCTATACTTGAAGATTTTCCCACCTCTACTCTTTTTCCACTTCCTTATTCAGCACATAATTTCACTTAATCCTGGTATGATCACTTTTTTTCCGACTGGTGTATCATAGATGATCATCTCAGTGCCGTGCCGCTAATTGTAAAGATGAGATCTAGTAATAAAATGTGGAGTCCCTTTCATCCTAGTATATTCACTGACATGTTGGTATAGAACTCTCTCTATTTATCTGTATCTCTGACGCCACTTCCCTCCGGAAACTCTCACCAAGGGGTGGCCACGGCAAAAGAGTCTCCACTTATTCCTGTTCTTACATGCCTCCTTGGCATACACCATTCCTCACATTCTTCCACCATTTCTCTCCCTCCAGTATTCTTCCACTCTATTTGCCCATGTCACAGGTGGCCTTCCTTTCGCACCAACCCTTTTGATAGTACTATCATACACTCACCTTGTAGACTCCCACTCTTACATTCTTTCTACATGCCCAAACCATCCCAAAGTATTACGTTTCACCCATTCTTCCACTTCACAATTCACTCCCTTTGCATTCCTTGCCATACCACATCTCTCATACACCCCCTCGTTTCTTTCTTCATTCCATCTTGTCATACCACATGCTCCTCTCAAATAGCTCATTTCCACAACCTATATTCTTAACCTCTGTGACGCATTCCATGTCCATGTTCCGGCTGCATAGGTCAGGGTTGGGAGGACTATGCTGTCCCTTAGTCAGTTCAGTTTTCAGTTTCACTACTTTATTCCTTGATAGAGGAATCGGGATCCTATTGCTGTCACTAGGTACTCCTGTACAATAATACCAGAAGCATCTGGCAAGTGTAGTGAGTATATATAAATAAAACAAACGGGCTTTCTCTTCACTTCCACACTTGCACCTCTACCCTTCATTATTCTGTTTAGTGACCCAGTGACTCTTCTTCCCTGTACTGCTCTCTCCTTTATTTCTACTTCCATATCAGCAAAGTTACCCAAGACATTTCTCAGTTATTAAATTCCTCTCTTCTTCTCCCAGTCTTTCTCTCCCCCCCCCCCTCACTCCCTCCCATATTCAAAGAACAGTTTACTACACTTTCTTCTTTCACACTATATGGTTTTACAAAATCTATGCTTTCACTCTGTTTCTTTTCAAACACCATTGCTTTACTTTTACTTGCATTTACCTTCAATTCCTCCTCTTACACACATCATAAGACACACTTACAACCTTTTGCAACGCCTCTTCACTCTCCGCACACAACACAGTATCATCAGCAAACAGGCTTTCCACTAGCCACCATATCTCACTGCCACACTCCATCTCTGCGCTCCTTTTCCCTAGTTTTGCCTTCATCTCTCTTATCACTTAATCCATATCCATGTATATATTTAAAAGCCATGGTGACATCACACAGTCCTGCCTCACACCTACATATATCCCAAAACTTTCACTCAGCCCTCCATCCACTCTTACACATGCATTTGCTTCTCTATAAAATGCTTTCACACCATCCAACAGTTGTCCCCATACCATAAATCCTTAACACATCCCACAAAGCATTCCACTTGATTTTGTCATACGCTTTCTCCAGATCCATAAAAGTTGCATACACCTTCTTACCTTTCGCTAAATACTTTTCCATGGTCATCTTTACTACAAAAATCTGATCCACACATCCCCTACCTTTCCTAAAACCCCATTGCTCTTCACTTATTCTGCATTCAGTCACTCCCATCACTCTGTCAATTAATATTCTTGCATACACTTTTCCTGGTATGCTTACCAGACTCATTCCCCTGTAATTGCTACATACATCCTTTGCGTCTTTTCCTTTGAATAAAGGAACAATAATAGCTTTCACACAATCCTCAGGCACAACCTTCTGTTTCCATGCTAAATTACATATAAGATGCATCCACTCTATCACACTTTCTCCTCCATACTTCAGCATTTCAGCCATAATCCCATCCTATTCAGGTGCCTCTCCTACCTTCAGCCTTATTATCGCCCTTCTCACCTCCCTCTTTGTTATAGGCCCCTGCACTTGTATCCTCTTCCTTCCCTCCTCCATACCCATGCTTGTAACAATTGCTACCTCCCCTTCCACATTCATCAGTTCTTCAAAATACTCTCCATCTTCCTTCATTTCCTCCTTATGATTCAGCAGTTCCCCTTCCTTACTTCTCACATCAACATTTCCACTCTTACAGCCACCTCTTTCCTTTTTTACTTCCAGTATAGTTTCTTATTATCCTGAAACTTTTCACTTGACTTTCTTCCAAAATCTTCATCTACTCATTCTTTGCTTTCCTTAATCAACTTCTTTACATTCCTCTTACATATTTTGTATTCTTCTCTCCTCCTTTGCCCATTTATCAATAATACCATTTAGCACTCTGAATGGAGTTTTAAAGATAGGTTTTTGAGGTTTTTACTTCATGCCATCGTAGATCACTTTGGTATATGTGGTGTGTAAAACTTTGACTAAACTAAGACTTATGGAATTCAGTGTTGCAGGCTGATTTATCAGTGATTCCATTTAACACCCAGAGCACAGTGTTAATGGCAGCGTTTTAAGGTTTTTATCGTAGGATATCATGGTTT
Organism: Panulirus argus; assembly: GCA_038088735.1. Classification (NCBI taxonomy): domain Eukaryota; kingdom Metazoa; phylum Arthropoda; class Malacostraca; order Decapoda; family Palinuridae; genus Panulirus; species Panulirus argus. The sequence goes on along the minus strand of JAYMFT010379756.1, from coordinate 16,856 downwards.
TATAAGTAAAGAAAAGATTTTCGTCAAGGTCTGAGCTCAAGAACGTGGTGTTCTGGGCATCTGGTAAAATGTCAGGCAAAAACCTTAAAGACCAATCAATCTTTAAAACTCCATTTTGGGTTTTAAATCAAATTACTGATAAACCAGCCTGGAAAACTTGGTTTTGGTATGCCAAGCTTAACTTAACAACAACTTTTTGAATGCGTCCTAGAATATGATATGGGAAAAACCCTAAAAATTTATCTTTAAAATGCTTCTTGGGTGCTTAATTGAATTTTTGATAAACTGGCTAAAAACACTGCAATCTTGAGCACAGAGCTTACCAAAAATCATACACTTGACTTATGAGAACCAGGTAAAGAATATCCTCAGATAAAAACCTTAAAACTCTACACTTAACATCATGTTCTAGGTGTAAAATTGAATTACTGATAAATCAGTGTGGAACAACAGGTTTTCATAAGCCATTGCTTTACTTAAACAACAAAGTAATTATGAAAATGTCATCAGAAAATACTTCTGAACTGTTCTACAAGTTTTTTCTTTTTTTTTTTTTTACATTATTGACATTAACAAATTCACATTGGAATAAAAAGTCATAATGTATTTAATGGAATGGAGGTCAAGAAGTTATACATTAGGGAATAACCAGATCATTTATTAATATATTATAAAATGACTAGATTAAACAATCCATCAGTTTAGCAGTTTATCATATTTACATATATCACAATGACACTGATATAATTGCAGACATTTTTGTCCCACAGAATGGTGAAATATATGTAATGAAAGAATTTATGAATATGATGGTTTAGTAAGTAGAGACGATGAAGGTGAGGAATACTAACAGCTGAGCTTTGAATGAAATGCCAGAACACTTACCACCAGATAGAGTGGCATTAAGTTATTGTCTGATGAACTACATTTAAGAAAGAAATTTGTGAAACAAAGGTAATCTGTGAGGAACTGACATTTCAGGTAATCTTAAAAAACAGCCAACCCCTCATATGAGAACTGTCAATAGCAATCCACAACAAAATGAGGTAGGGAGCAATGGTCAGTTACTACTAGCTTTCCAGGCACTGAAATATCACTGTGTATATTATAATAAATGTGCTAATTATCAAACATATTTTTTCAGTAGTCAATATTTTATCAACAGAAAATATTCTGTAATAATTCTGAGCTCCTACCTCTCCATTTGAATATCACCTAATCGTAAAGTAAGTAAAACGCTAACAATTCAAGTATGTAGCACCAAAATGTGAACTAGATCCATGGTATGAAAATTACGTGTGCCATTATGTTTCACAATGAAAGAATGCAAAACATATGGTACATTAATGTTTGTCAGGAACAAGATACATGCAATTTGAAAGTTTATGATACCAGAAGGTATATTTTTATCAATACTATTTATCTGTTTATAGTGGTATCTATCTTTGCAAGAAAGCTTTTTCCATCTGGGATGTATACTAGCTCACATCACAGTAATTTAACACCCTCCTGACTCTCTCAGACCTAGGATCATACCTAGGGTTCATGAGTTATAAATGAAAAGCTTAATATTCATTATGCTGTTCTTTAAAATCCAGTGTACTGTGCATACTTTTACTAGTTCCTGCCACTAAAGAAATACTTTTGATGCTTTGGATCTGGACAAATTACTGTCTTCCGTAATCAATATAGTGTGACCAGTAACAAGTGCAGCATGATTCTCTGCTTCTCATAAAATGTATAGGGCATCTTTTTGTATTCTAAAGTTGAAAAACTTGGGTGAAAGTGTTAAGAATACATATTAAGAATACAAAATAATGGTAGAAGATCTCTAGTCTGATTTTAATTTCTAATTTGATTATACCTTTCTTTTTAGTGAATATTCCAGTTTTTCAGTGTTAATTAAATATATAAAATTAAAACACATTGTAAAGTGTTTCATTATCTATAACGAAACACCATTTCTTGTGTTAGGAAGGCAGCACCAGGAACAGATGAGGGAAAGGCCTCTTTTGCTAACATCTACAACAAAGCCCCACAAACCTTTCAGTGGCTTACCACAGTTGTTTCATAAGCCTTGATTCAGTCCGTCAGTGGCTCATCGAACATTGCCTTCCACATTGCTCCAATTCCCTCTATCCCAAACACAGTTATTGTCCTCTGTCATGTTCAGACCCCAAGCACTCAAATTCACTCCATCCTTCCATCTCCAGTTCAGTCTCCTACTTCTTGTCCCCTCCACTTCTGACAGATGTATCCTTTTTGTCAACCTCTCCTTACTCATTCTCTTCACATGTATAAACCATTTCAGCACACCCTCTTCAGCACTCAACTATACTCTTGTTATTATCATGCCTACCTATTACCTTATCATTTCCTCTCAACCATACTCTTGTTATTACCACACCTATCTATTACCCTATCATTTCTTGATCAACCCTCCTCGCACCACATATTGTCCTCAAACATTTCATTGCCAACACATTCACCCTCTTCCTTACATTCTTAACTATAGCCCATGCCTTGCATCCATACAGCACCATCTGGACTAATATACTTTCAAACAAACCAATCTTCACCCTCCCAGATAATGAGGAACCTCTCTCTCTACATTTTTCAATGCTTCCAGGATCTTTGGCCCCTCACGTATCCTATGACTCACCTTAGCTCCCATGGTTCTGTTTGCTGCCATCTCCACTCACATGTATCTACAACACTTCACTTCCTCCAAGTTTTCTCCATTCAAAACATCCCCATGTAACTTGTCTCTTAGCACTAAACTAAAATAACCTTGCTTTTGTTCACATTTACTCAACTTTCCTCTTTCACATACTCTCCCAAACTTAGATGCCAGCTTCTGCACATTCTCAATTGAAAATGCCACCAAAATCCCCCAAATTCTTCGTTGTCTCCACTTCTAATAAGTATAAAAGGGATTATGGTAGTTTGTTTGTTACAATGAAGTTGATTTGCCTGGGGGATTGATTGCTTGATGGACACCATCAAAATGGTAGAACAAAGGCAAAAACCAGATTAACAAACAAGCATGGAGCACTATTGTTTTATGATCAAAGTTCAGGAACCCCAATGTCAATTTCACTGGTCCCTTAAGTGCATGGAAATTCAAATTTTGAATACTTTCAGACTGGAAATTTGGACTGGAGATCTTCTATTTGTTGTCTTAATACTCTTTTTCAGCACCAAATTTTTAAGTATCATCCTTCACTAAGCAACAAGTTAGAAAGTAGGTACAATGTAAATCATAAAACAAAGCATTCACATGGGTGCTTTCAGTTTACTAACATGATGTGTTTATTGAGACCAATCTATAATTTTTCTCTTTCCATGGAATCAATTTGTTAATTACCCTTACTTGTTACTTGTTTGATGACTTTGAATATCACATCACCCATACCCTTCTGAATCTAGATATTATTTTGCAGCTGATACTAGAAAAGTGTATTAAAACCTAAATTGTATCCTCACTTAAGTTAATTGTTGAGTTACTAAAAACAATCCCCAATCAAGATTTTACTAGGTCCTTACGTGATCATCCTTAAACTAAATTTTGATGAACATCATTCCTAAACACAGTTTCATCTGTATATATTCATACATGTGATAAGCATGGACAACATCATCTTTAGTAGAAAGGGTCAGGGAAATGGGAAGATTTATTTCATTCTGTAGTTATCCAATTAGGGTACTAGAAACACAGACTTCCAAAATAACTGACATAAGCAAATTATCATACATATAAGCTTTCAGAAGCATGTGGTTAGCCATGTGCGTTTCTCAAAGTTACAAGATTTTTTCTAGTATTTTTGCTTGTAGATTACAGCTGGAAATATGTGCAGTTCCTTTTGTTCTAAGGAATAAATGGGCTCAAACATGGCTTTAAAACTATTTCACTTTTCCTTTAAGGGGAAAATGCTGTTAGAATGGATGTAATCACAAATTTACAGTAAAAGAATTTCTATAACATGATGTGTTAACACTAATTAAAAACTAAAGTTATCATTAGATAATCCAGGACCCCTCCTCCTGGGGCTTTATCAACAGTTGGGAAAGAATGGACTCCTTTGGAGTGAGAAGTTCTTCAATAGTTGAAGATAGCAGTTGGAGAACTGCACCACTAATTGAAGTTATAACGAGACAAAGTGTAAATTATATAAAAATTTTCCTTGTAACATTTACTTGGGATGATTGACAGTTTTTGGGAATTGCACAGGGTAACTGTATAATTCAGAAAAAAGTTTTTATCCAAAAATGTTGTAGAGTATGTTACCTGTATACTGCACCTCAAAACATGAGATATCCATTATATCTATATATACAAGTATCCAGTATAAATCCTAATAAACTTGATTCATGTGAATTCTAATATCCCATGGTGCTACAAAGAGGTTTCAACTGCTTTCTTTGGTGATGTTACAGAGGATGGAGAAGGAGTGCGTCTGAGGTCGCTGGGATTTGATGGAGGTTGAAGACCATCTACTGTGAGTGGGGAAACTATTGGAGATGCAGATTTGCTGTCCCCCACCAAAAGGTTGGAATTCACATTTTCACTCAGCATTTCGACCATTCTGGAAAGAAGAATATTTTACATTAATAAAGTGTTCATATATTCCTATACTATTACAAAAATGCTTTGGTTATGTTATAAATGTAAGAAAATACTAGTGCTCATGTTTTGTAAATAAAATCTAAAAAAAAAAAAGAATACCCCATACATATGAAAAGCTCACTGTTTTCAGTTAACCAATATAAACTGACAGAGTATGTGCACAGGTAAGATACAGTTATATCAGCCGACTACAAACTTGTGGAAATAGTCATAATACACAGTATGTTGAAACAGAGTATGTGATATTCATCACTGTTGGAAAAATGTTTTCACTTAACCAATATAGACTGACCAGGTATGTGCACTGGTAAGGTACAGTTATATCAGCTGACTAAAGACTCATGGAAATATTCATAATATACAGTATGCAGAGTATGTGATATGTATCACTATTGGGAAAAAGTTTAAAACAGCAGTTAAAGTTTACTATTTATGTAATGGCATAGATAATTTCAGAGATCCATTGCAGTTTGCATGTTGTAAAAATAGGAGTGTGCAGGATGCAAGTTTGACTTTCATGAATGATACCAGCAAACATTTAGACAGACATAACTCTCTAGTAAGAATCTTATACATTAGATTTTAGCTCTGCCTTTAATACAATCCAGCCACATATTTTGTTAAATTATTAGGGATGGATGTAGACTGTAACTTAATGAAATGGATCTTTAGCTTTTTAAAACTGAGGCCATAGTTTACCAAGACAGATAAAGCAAAGTCCAAAAATTTTTGCCAATACAGGTGCACCCCAGGGATGAGGCATGTCCCCACTTTGTTCAATTTGTATACAGATGACTGTAAAGTGTTTTTTACAACTGCAGTATTTTAAAATATGCTTATACAGTAATCATAGGAAAAATTTAAAATGAAAATTGTAATGATTATATTGCACAGGTTAGTTGCTTTGTTGAGTGATGTAAAACAAATTATCTGCACTTGAATGTAAACTAAAGAGATGATCATAGATTTTATGAAAAAAAAATATATGACAATTACAATTGAAGATGAAAATGTAGAAACAGTTAGTCAGTACAAGTATCTAGGCTTTATCATAAATGACCACTTAAAAAGTGGTGCAAACATGGTGTATTAGAAATGTACCTAAAGACTGCACTTTGTACGTATCGTAAATAGTCTACATATAGACAACACAGTAATTAATCTGTTTTTATAGGTTAACCATAGAACCAATTTTATGTCTTTCAATTACTGCCTGGTATGGCAAACTATCCAGTAAAGATAAAAGTAAGCTTAAGAAAATTAAGGAAGCTAGGAAATTAGAGGCAAACACTAAAACATTAGATATGTATAGATATTCCATAATTTTTATTATATAATTCTTTTACCCTTGAATTGAGCTCCTAGCCATAACAAATTTCATTTTGTATCGTGTAATTTGACAATAAAGACATCTGTTTACTCATTTTGACAGCAAGAAAATTAGTGCATTAAGGTAATTTGCACGCACTTACGTCTAACTTTATGAAATATGATTATGTGGTTAATGAGCTTGGCAAGATTTACCTTCCAGTTGCATTATAACCCTTGGACTTCACAGTTTGCTTCACACAGGTCCACATGTAGCTTGCAGCAAAATACTTTGTAATGCAAATGTGTGTGAATTCAACTCCCATGGCCCTAAGAAATTTTACCCTGTTCAGTAATATTTCCAAGATCACTGCAAAGCTCCTGAGGCTATCATGGTTTCCAACTAATTATTAGCAACTACTGCAGGGTAGATAAGTGTCGAGGGAAATGTGACATGCAATCAAAATCACACACAGGCTTACATGTATTTTACTTTTCGGTATAATAAGAAACTATACTGGAAGGAGGTGAAAAAGGAGAGAGGTGGATGTAAGAGTGGAAATGTTGATGTAAGAAGTAAGGAAGGGGAATTGCTGAATCAAAAGGAGAAAGTGAAAGGGAGATGGAAAGAATAATATGAAGAACTGATGAATGTGGGTAAAAGGGAGGCAGCAATTGTTCCATGCATGGGTATGGAGGAGGGAAAGAAGAGGATACAAGTGCAGGGGCCTGTAACAAAGAGGGAGGTAAGAAGGGCAATAATAAGGCTGAAGGTAGGAAAGGCACCTGAAGTGGATGGGATTACAGCTGAAATGCCAAAGTATAGAGAAAGTGTGATAGAGGCATCTTATATGTAATTCAGCATGGAAACAGAAGGTTGTGCCTAAGGATTGGGTGAGAGCTAATATATATTGTTCCTTTATTTAAAAGGAAAAGGTGCTAAGGATGTATGTAGCAACTATAGGGGAACAAGTCCGTTAATTATACCAGGAAAAGTGTTTGCAAGAATATTAATAGACAGAATGATGGAAGCGACTTAATGCAGAATAAGTGAAGAGCAAGGGGGTTTTACAAAAGGTAGGGGATGTGTGGATCAGATTTTTGTAGTAAAGATGATCATGGAAAAGTATTGTGAAAAATAAAAAGTTGTATGCAGCTTTTATGGATCTGGAGAAAGCATATGACACAGTCGAGTGGAATGCTTTGTGGGTTGTGTTAAGGATATATGGTATAAGGGGACAACTGTTGGATGGTGTAAAAGCCTTCTATAGAGAAGGAAATTGCATGTGTAAGAATGGATGGAAAGCCAAGAGAAAGTTTTAGGATACATGTAGGTGTGAGGCAGGGCTGTGTGATGTCACCATTGCTTTTTAATATATATATGGATGGAGTGATAAGAAAGAAGGAAGAGGTGAGGGAATTTAAGTATCTGGGAGGTCTTGGGTAAGTGTGGTGACACGGAAGGAGAGATAAGGGAGAGAGCAGTACTGGGTAGAAGAGTCACTGGGTCCCTTAATAAAATAATGAAGAGTAGAGATGTAGGTATGGAAGTGAAGAGAGGATTTAAGGGACAGCTTGGTCCTCCCAACACTGACCTATGCAGCCAAAACATGGATACAGAATGAGGTCAAGAATCCAGGCTGTGGAAATGAGCTATTTGAGAAGAGCATGTGGTGCGACAACAGCATGTGGTGTGACTAGATGGAATGAAGAAAGAAATGAAAGGGTGTATGAGAGATGTGGTATGGCAAGGAATGCAAAGGGAGTGAATTGTGGAGCAGCAGAATGGGTAAAACATAATACTTTGAGGTGTTTTGGGCATGTAGAAAGAATGCAAGAGTGGGAGCTTACAAGGAGAATGTATGATAGTACAATTAAAGGGGTTGGTGCGAGTGGAAAACCACCTGTGACATGGGAAAATGGGGGTGGGGGAATACTGGAGGGAGAGAAACAGAGGAAGAATGCATGGAATGCTGTAAGGGAGGCATGTAAGGACAGAAATAAGTGGAGACTTTTGCCGTGGCCACCCCTTGATGGGAGTTCCCGGAGAGAATGGGCATCAGAGATGTATATAGATAGATAGATCGACAGCTAGATGATATTTCACTTTTATCACATTTCAATCCATGCTGTTTCTGTTATTACCTCTATTCATCTACTTCTTTATCTATCTATGATGCCTGTTCCCCAAGAGGGTGGCCACAGCAATAGAGTCTCCACATCTTGTGCACTCTACTGTCACTTCTTAGTCTTTAGTGCTTTACCTTAACAGGCCACTGGCAGAGGGCAACGCCAGTGCAGTGCTTGCAGAGGCTCCTACTTAATGTTCCTTAGTGTTTAAACCTCCAGTGCATGACCTTGTCTGATCTCGCACAAAACAGAAGAGTCACCTGACTACCTTTTGTAACTTTGGGGTCACCAGATTAGCAGGAGTCAATAGCTGTAGTTGGCCCACTGTGTAGGGATGCCATGAGAAGAAAGATCTAGAGAGGCTCATGTTTTGGAAGCAGGTAAGTGAGCATGTCAGCAGTTTTGATGGAAGAGACCAGGTATTAGTGATGGGTGATTTGAATGCAAAGGGTATTCAGTATTATGAATGGAAATGGTGGACAGCTTGTGGACTTTTTTTCACCATGCTTATTCCTTAGAGGGGAAATCCTCACTTAGCCCCCTTCTCTGTTCCTGCTTTTGGAAAAGTAAAATCTGGAGGGGAATTTCTAGCCCTCCACTTCCACCCCTTTTAGTCGCTTTCTACGATACATAGGGAATACGTAGGAAGTACTTTTTCTCCTCTATTCCAATGGATAAGCTTGTGGAGTTGTGTGCTAAAAAGGACTGGTGATTGGGAATACCTGATTTAAGAAGACAAACATACACAAGAATACGTATGTGAATAGGAGAGATGGGCAGCAGGCATTACTGAATTATATATCAACTGATAGGTGTGTAAAAGAGAGACAATTTGTGATGTGAGGTGGTTTGATTGAGGAAGTAAGGAAAAGGTAAGAGAGAGGAATGGTATTAAAGTGTGGTTGAGAAAGCTGAGGAGGGTGTGCTGAAATGGTTTGGACATATGGAGAGAATGAATGATGAAAGGGTGACAAAGAGGATATATCTGTCGGAAGTGGGGGGGGGGGGACAAGGAGGGAGAGATGGAAAGATGGAGAGAAAAACATTTTAAGCAATCGGGGCCTGAACATGTAGGAGGGTGAAAGGCTTGCACGGGATAGAGTGAATTGGAATGACGTGGTATCCTGGGGTAAATGGGCGTCAGTGGACTGAAACACAGCACATGAAGTGTCCATGGTAAACCATGAAAAGGTCTTTTAGGCTTGGTTATGGATAGGGAGCTGTGGTTTCAGTAAACTGCACATGATAATTAGAGAATGGATGTGAGTGGATGCAGCCTTCTTCACCTGTTCCTGGCACTACCTCACTAACATGGGAAATGACAATCAAGCATGAAAAATATTTATTTACATCTATATGCAGCATATACTTTACATTTCATATGCATTATTCACATACTGTTTACACACAAGATTATTTACATGAATAAATGGAAAAATAACCTTATATCCATCAAAAATATAAACAAAAATACAAGAAAAATTGCTTTTGGCATTCTTCCGATAACATCAATTGTCTTAAGGTGAAAATATTTTCTGCTTGGATGGATCTTCAATTATATTATGGAAGTATATGGGAAAATGGGTTTGTTTAATGGACAACTTTTCTAGAACATATCTCTTTTGTTACGCAGGGTACACTTGAAGTTATACAGGAGGCATATACTAACTCTCCAACTACTTGAGCACATCCATGTAACTCTAACATAATTAATTTTACAAGTGAGAGCAATTAAGCATATGAACTCTGAAGAGGAGAAAACTTTTCCTCACAGGCAACAAGCATCCAAATACTTAAAAGCTAGGAAAACTACTTCTTAGCAACATCTGTATGAAAAGCTATCACTTATGATCTTATACTGAATTGGTGAACAGAATGATAACTGATTATCTTATAAAGAGATTACTTTAATTTTAAAAGACATGAAGTAATAGTCACAAGGCACTTACTCATGGAACACTGAAACATGCATTTAATCCAGTTCATATCAAGAGATTTGCAAATACACTCACAGTACACAGGTCACAAAGATACATAATCAGGATTAGTAAAATTTAAGGCAAACACCTACATATTATATTCTGAAAGATAAGGCTTAGAAACAGAACTGTGTTTGAATGAAAAATACTAAATGGTCTATCTGTTCTCTTTGGTAACAAATGATTGCTCCTACCATTTTGCTAAAAGGCAGGGCGAGCACATAGTGCTCACTGCAGGAAAATCTAGAGTTAAGATGAATGAGCTATGTGAGTTAAGTGTTGTCAAGTGTTATGTTTGACAAGAAGAGATAGTTTGTTTGTAAACAAAATGCCAGTAGTCCACGTGTGGTTAAGGCAGAAAGAAAAGACGGCTAAATGGGTCTGAGGAGTATAACTTGACAACCACTAAAGTGCTGGCTCACAATGCAGCCATCACTAATCCTCCTGATACCAGGAGGGTAGTACTGGTAATATACCTCCCTGATCATTGGCTGCCTACCAACTACTAATCCTTTGGTATACTTGTCAATTCGGGTTTCATCTTGTACTGTCTTCAACCATAAGTCTGTTCTTATTTAGAACATTTCTGAAGACACTCCATGTATATTTCTTAGAGGGGAACAAAGCGAAATGATGTACATTGGAATTATCAATATAAGAATGAACAGGGTTTGAAGTAGATAAGATTCTTACTATTAGAAGACAGAGAAAAGGCATTAGAACAGAAGAATGAGGTACACCACTGTTTATAAGGTAGGAGGATAAACAAAGCTTTAGCAAAATTTGGGATGTAGAACTCCATTCCTGCTAAGAAAACCTCTGCTTTACATTTAGCACAACATGAGGCATCCGGGCCTGTGAAGTGTTTACCTGCCCCTTAGAAAGTATTAAAAAGCTGCACAGGTATGACCAAAGAGCTCTCCTAAAGTGCATTTCAAGGACAGGATAAAAGGTGGGTGTGCCCCATTAGAAGTGACAGAAATATGATTGAGGACAGAGGATCCTAAGGAAGCTGAAACAGTTCAACTGTAGTGAAAGGGTTCAAAAGTGAAAATGAGATTGAGTGTACTGGAAGGTTTTCTCTAAAAGCTGTTACATGGGACCAGCTGCCTTTATATCAAAACACATTTTTCTTAAGTATAATCCTGACTAGTACACTTACTGGCAACGAAGAGCACGATTCTCTGCAATTATGGCACTAGACTCCTTTCCTGACTTCTCAAGTAGTGCAGTAAGCGAGCTGAGAGCTGCTGGTGATGGTGGCTTTTTTGGCAGGTTTTTTGCATTAGGAATGGGTTGCACAGGTACCTGTGAGGAACCCCCACTGCCAATAGTGCGACTGTGATTGATCTGAAAAGTGTATCTTAGTTTTAATATTAATAAAAATGCACTGAATATTTTTTCAAACCTGCTTGTGATTTCCCAATGAATGTTAGAGGAAAAATCCTCACTTCCTTGCTCCTCTGTTCCACTTTTAGATGATAATAAAAGTCAAGACTTACAGCTTCCCACTTTGGCCCCTCTTTGTTACCATCTATGACACAAAGGAAATAAATGGGCAGACACCTCCCCTATCCTCAGTGTAACAATTATACCTGATAAGAGTAAAGTATGTGTAAACGCATTAGCAATGGAACTGTAACATACCCACTCCCAGGTACATGAATCCCTCCTCTTCTTCCAGTTCCTCCCACATTCAAACATACTCTCAAACCATCCTGTCTCATCTCCCTGCTATATCTTATCACCTTACTTTTGTTCACTGTCACTCTAAACTTTTTCCTTTCAGTCAGTCTCCCAGACTCTGACACCAGCTCCTAGAGCTTCTCTCTTTTGTCCTCCACCAGGGCCATCATCTGCAAACAGCAAATGATTAGTCATCCAGGCCACACCCCAGTATGCTCTACACCTATACCTTACTCTAAAACCCTTGCATTCACCTCTCTCATCACTAAGGTCAAATTAATTAAACCACCACCATGACTTCACACGTCTGACACATACCCACCTTCACTGAGAATAAGTCACCCTCCTCCCTGTTCTAGTATAAACTCCTTGTTAAATTTTATAACTTTCAATTCCCCCCGATACATTTGTAGCTTTCTCCACAGGTCTTTCATGTCAACCCAGTCATATGCTTTCTTTAGTCCATAAGTGTTCTTTCTTTAAGTATTTCTCACAAAATTCTTCTTAGCAAACAATTGGTCCACACATCCTCTACCCCTCCTGAAGGTACACTGCTCTTCCTCAGTCAGATGTTCTGTACACGCTACCACTTTCTCATTCACCACTCTCCCATACACACTACTGGGTATACCCTTCGGACTTGTGGAAACTATTTCAGGAAGTAGTACTTGCATGTGCAGGCAAAGAGTGTGGGAAATGAGCATATAAGAAGGGGTTGTGAGTGATGGGATAAAGAATTCAAACTGCTATTGAATGAGAAGAATGAGGTATATTGATGGTATCTACAAAAAAAGGAGTGTGAGTGAGTGGTAGTGTACAGGACAAAAGTGTCATGAGGTCAAGAGAAAGGTACTGGAGTTGATAAAGAGAGCAAAAGGTGAGCAAGTGGAAATGACAGTGATATGCACTGATAGGGTACTGGTAACAGGCAAAGAGGAGGTAAAAATGAGATGTGGTGACTATGTTAAAGGAATGTTGAACATGTAGATGATAAGGTAGCAGACATGGTGTGTTTGGGATGAGGTGGAATGCAAAGCAAGAGACTCTTGCTAAATGGTTTGGTGAGAAGAGAAAAGGGAGTGAAAGCCTTGCACAAGATTAAATGTGAAAAGCTGAGGAGTTGGATGGGACTGCAGTTGAGTTTCTCAAGGAAGGGGGTGACACTGTTGTTGAGTGGTAAGTAAGTCTATACAGTGGTTTTATTGACCAAGATGAGGTGCCTGAAGACTGAGAGAATGCTAATGCCCTTATATAAAGGCAAGAGGTATAGAAGTGAATGCATGAATTACAGAGGCGTCAGTTTAGTATATCTAGTAAGGAATATGGGAAAGTGTTGACTGTGAAGGTAGTGGAATATACATAACATCTGACTAGGGAATACCAGTGAGGCTTCAAAAAAGTTGAGGATGTTTGGACCAGGTGTTTGGTTTGAAAAATTTGATTGAGAAATACTTGGAGAAAGAGAGTGAATTGTATGTGGTATTTATGGGTCTGGAGAAGTGTATGATAAGGTTGACACAGAGGCCTTTTGTAAAGTGCTATGAATATACTGGGTATGTGGCAACTTATTAAAAGCAGTGAGAAGTTTTTAACTAGAATGTGTGTGATGTAGACACAAAGAGAATAGTTCTCTAAAACACAAAGTAAATTTCCTTTGCCTGCTGCCTTCTCTCAGCCTCTGACACATAAAAACAGACACATATAGGAAACAAATTTGGTGGATGATTATATTTGCACTCCTTTTTGAAATTATACGATGGGAACTGTTAAAAATTTACGAGTTGATTACACTCTCACTTGGAGAGAGAGAGACACAAAGGCATTGGTTACCGGTGACACTGATTCCAGGTGAACGATGTCTCCAGAATATTTAGATTTGGTGATTCGTGAATATGGGATTTATCAGGTATTATATGACAGTTGTGAGAATGATTATCATCTGTACATATTGTTCTTGTGATGCAAATGTCCAGGATGAGTCTACTGCACTCCTAATACTTGAAAAGTAGATTGTAGAGAAATCTGAAATCAAAGCAAGAAATGGAGCAACATGAGTGCAAATTAAACTCTATATAACCCACCATCAGGAACATTAAAAACTTACCGCAATTTCCATAATCTTCCATATATCCTTCTGACGCTGTTTTTGAAGAGATGAGATATGTTGTGCTGTTCTGGCAGCATCTTGCAATACTGTTTCTAAAGGAGAAGAAAGTGCTGCTACTTCACTACAACATTCACTCTGTTTCCTGAAATACAAAATCTTAAGTAGAGAATGAATTTGAAAAAAAATAATCAAAAATATCTATGAAAGTGGGGCAGGTTGCTGAGAAAACAGAAAGATATATAATGATACAGAATGCTGGGGATGAATAAGTTTTTGTTTTGTGTAGTCTTTCGAGTGGTTCTTTATAAATGAAATATAAAAAATTATGCAGAAAACAACACAAAATTTTCACAATACAAAGGATGGTTAAAGCTATAAGATATCAAGGTTACATATATAATAGGGCATTTCTAACTGAAAGCTACATGCAGAGTAGGATCTGAGCCAATGTAAAGCATGTTTTAATGCTGTAAATCCCACAGTTCTTGGGATTACTCCAGATGCTCAAGACTACATGATTTAACAAGCCATAGACAGTTAATGCAAACACACATAAAGAACTATATTCTATTCAGAGAAACAATGTTATTTCTAAAAAACTTTGCCAACAGGGTTGTATTCACTTCATGCAATTAGTTATGATATCTTGCTAGGAACTATTTGGAAACAGGCAGATTGTTACAACAGCTGTCCGTTCTCAGTGAAGTACTTACTCTACATGCTTGAAGAGGTCCTGCTGTAGCCTATCTCGCTTCCTCAGTGCTTGAAGTAGTAGTTTACACATGTCTGTGTTGTCATGTTGTGTGGCTCGTTGCTCTTTACTACGACGTCGAAGGTTGCAATACAGTTCCTCTCCAGCTGTCAAGCTAGAATATTCAATGTACAGTCAAATCTCACAATTAATCAATTATTAGAGTCTTATCTGAGAAATCAAATGCCAATAACAATATTTTTCCCACATCAGATACTGTAATGCATCTCATGCAAATCCTCATAATCAGTAATAAGCTAAAACTTTTGATGACAGAGTGGCAGATGTAGGGTGTTTTGGTCAGGGTGGTGTGCACAGTGAGAAAGTCAGAGAGAGTGGTTTGGTGAACAGAGAAGAGGTGGTGAAAGCTTTGCAGAATATGAAATCCAGCAAGGCACAGTAATGGATGGTATTGTAGTTGAATTTATGAAGAAAGGGGGAGAATGTGTTGTTGATTGGTTGGTAAGGATAGTCAATGTATGTATGGATCTTGGTGAAGTGCCTGAGGATTGGCGGAATGCACTCCAGTGCCATTGTACAAAGGTAAAGGGGATAAAGATGAGTGTTCAAACCACAGAGGCATAAGTTTGTTTAGTATACCTGGAAAATTGTATGGGAGGCTATTGACTGAGAGGGTGAAGGTATGTACAGATCATCAGATTGGGGAGGAGCAGTGTGGTTTTAGAAATGGCAGAGGATGTGCAGATCAGGTGTTTACTTTGAAGAATGTACGTCAGAAATACTTACATAAACAGATGGATTTGTGTGTAGCATTTATGCATCTGGAGAAGGCATATGATAGGGTTTATAGAGATGCTTTGTGGAAGGTCTTAAGAATGTATGGTGAGGGAGGTAAGCTCCTAGAAGCAGTGAGAAGATTTTATCAAGGGTGTAAAACATTTGTACGAGTAGGAAGAGAGGAGAGTGATTGGTTCCCAGTGAAGGATGGTCTGTGGCAGGGTTGTGTGATGTTGCCATGGTTGTTTAATAATTTGTTTAAGGATGGGATGGGTTGGGGGTAAATGCAATAGTTTTGGAGAGATGGGCAAATATGCAGTCTGATGGGGATGAGACGGCCTAGGAAGTGAGTCAACTGTTGTTTGCTGATGATATAGCACTGGTGGCTGATTCGAGTGAGAAACTGCAGAAGATGGTGACTGTGTATGGAAAATTGTGTGAAAGGAGAAAGTTGAGAGTAAATGTGAGTAAGAGCAAGGTTATTGGGTTCAGCAAGGTTGAGGGACAAGTTAGTTGGGATGTAAGTCTGAATGGAGAAATATTTGAGGAAGTGAAGTGTTTTAGATATCTGGGAGTGGACTTAGCAGTGAAAGAAACCATAGAAGCGGAAGTGAGTCATAGGGTGGGGGAGGAGGTAAAATTTTTAGGGAGCGATGAAGAATGTGAGGAAAGAGAGAATATTATCTCAGAGCAAAAATGAGTATGTTTGAAGGAATAGTTATAGTTCCAACAATATTATATGGCTGCGAGGCATGGGCTATAGAAGGGGATGTACGGAGGAGGGTGAATGTGTTGGAAATGAAATGTTTGAGGACAATATGTGGTGTGAGGTGGTTTGATTGAGTAAGTAACGAAAGGGTAATAAAAAGAGTGTGGTTGACAGAGCAGAAGAGGGTGTGTTGAAATGGTTTGGACATATGGAGAAAATGAGTGAGGAAAGGTTGATAAAAAGGATATATGTGTCTGAGATAGAGGGGACAGGAGAAGTGAATGACCAAATTGGAGGTGGAAGGATGAAGTGAAAAAGATTTTGAGTGATCGGGGCCTGCACATGCAGGATGTTGAAAGGTGTGCATGGAACAGAGTGAATTGGAATGATATGGTATACTGGGGTCAATGTGCTGTCAATGGACAGAATCAAGGCATGCGAAACATCTGTGGTAAACCATGGAAAGGTCTGTGGGGACTGGATGTAGATAGGGGGCTATGGTTTCAGTGCATTACACATGACAGCTAGAGACTGAGTGTGAGTGGATGAGGCCATTTTTTGTGTTTCCTAGTGCTGACTTGCTGACGCATGGGGTGGTGATGTTGTTTACCTGTGGGGTGATGCCAGGAATGAATGGAAGCAAGCAAGTATGTATATGTATATGTTATTTATTATTTATTTATTATACTTGATCGCTGTTTCCCGCGTCTGCGAGGTAGCGCCAGGAAACAGACGAAGAAAAAACCATCCCCCCGCATACACACATATATACATACATGCACACATATGCACCGTACATATATATATACATATCAACATAT
>JAYMFT010379745.1:0-20691 GCA_038088735.1 Panulirus argus | reverse complement strand
ACGCATACCTTTCACACAACACAGAAGACTATCAACGTAATACAATGGTAATGTCTACATTCCTGATCACTGCATTTTCTCATGCATACCAATACCCTAACAAAACAACTCGCATAAGTACTACAACCAGACCCTGGGATCATGGTAGTGTTTAAGGCAGTTATAGTGTTACAATCGGACCCTAGGATCATGGTATTGTTTGAGGCAGTCATGGTGCTACACTTGGTGTTGGAAAATGATATGCTGGAAGAGAGAGATTGAGAAGTAAGGAGAGGGAAAGAGAAAGATGGGGACAGGGAGATGGGAAGAAAGAGGGCTCGAGTCAGGAGCATATGTTTGTCACATTAACAGGGAACACAAGACCTACTAGTCTGCGACGAGTTTACCGACTGATTATTATGATTAAATTTCCTCTCCAATGAATGCTGTGTGTTGCTGTATGTGACTAATAGGAAGCATATTTCAGTCTCCAGTCACCGTGTTCAGACTTTTCTATTATTGAGATGTAATCGTAACCTTCTCCCTATAAACTTCAGTTCATTGTTTCTGTTCACCAGAACCTCAATACTACAGATTTTTTCTTAATTTGTGTTTTTGCTAGTTAGCAAGTCCTTCGTCCAGCTGCCATAAATTCAAGTACATAACCTTTCACATGAAACTTTTTCCAAAGGCTTTTTCCAAGTTCACTGTTATTCTTCGCCATCTGAACTTATGTATTCATTACAAATTTCAGTTAACTTTTAAGCCAGGATCTTTTGCTACAGAAGCAACGTAGTTATTAATAATTTCTTTAAAGAAATTCATATGGCTATCTTGGGAAAAGTTAGCTTTATTTTTCCCTGATAATAATGATATACTTAACTGGACATCAATTACTACACATTTCTGATCATCTTTAAAATACTGGGGAACATTTTGTCATCTTTACCCACGAATGATATTTCACGAAATAGTTCTGTATCATATTCCAGCATCCTACCTAATCAGGCGAGACCAGTTGCACTTACTAGCACTTCATCTGTGGTAAGTATGCTTCTGTCTTGACAGAATTCTAAGAAATCAGTAAATTGTGTTTCACTCAGGCAAAAATCCTTTACCCTGTCATTGATACCAAAACTTCTAATGACAGTAAACTTAGCGTCATACATTTAGTGTACTGCAGGTGGTATTAGCCTTTTGAGCTTGGACTGAACTTTTTTGTTAACTCGTTGTACTTTACATTAATTTCTCGGACTTCCCCGGACAACAATTTATGTGTGTATGGACGACACAAAGATCATCTTTGGCTATGTTAACCATGTTTATCACAGTACTATTTTACAAGATGACATCCACTTTAGATCTAGAGCAACAGATTCTAATCCATTCATCTTTCTGTCAATAGGAGACTGTGTCCTGCCCTTAATAAAGAATCACCAGCAGTCGTCAGATGCTCTCCCTGTATCTCAAATTACTGTAATGAGCTGGGCTTAAGCTACCCTCTTTTTTCTTAGGGCTCACCTTTAGCACTCAATACAAAGAAACCACTACGGTCCTCTAATTACTGATCGAATCTCCTGCTGGCGTGTATAATGTGTACGGTTTACATAACTTTAATTTACAACCATAACCAATACTACAGTAAGAAAATTAACTCCAAACAGAAACACTTTACCCTAACTGCTCACAGAAGACATTTACATACAGTACATGGGTCAGTACTACCAAAATGTACTTATCAAAGCACGGCCAGGATATTCTCACAACACAGCACCTATCACAACTCTCCCCACTCGGCTCACACCACCCACAATCTGATTACCATACCAGATTACCCGAGTCTCGTTACTTTCTCCACTCAGGGTACCTCTCATGAACAAGGCATGCTAACAACTCCCCCATACGGAGTTGTAACACCGAGCACTTAGCTGCACCAGCGGCGGTAGTATTGCCGTCCAGCCAAGAATGTGTAGTTTTCTCGCGACCACCTGGCGTCGTGGACATACACCAGTCTCCTGCCCTTCCGTACTAACAGGCACCCACTGAGGATGATAGTCAATATGGCATATAACACAGGCCAGTCGAACTGAGAGGGTGGTGCGGTAGGGTCGACACAGCGCCTTCCTGCCGGGCCAACACAATCGCCAGACGTCTCCACACATGCTCCTCTCAGAAACCCTTGCAAATCCGATTGCCTTAACTAAAAGACTTCTTTACTTTATCAGCACAACCTATATCCATTCCTGCATCACCCAGTTAACACCAACAGCCTTGACATACCTGCAGACCCGGCAGAGTCCCGCCCTCGCGACCACAACAACGAGGAATAATATTATCCCTTTCGGTTGCCTTGAGTCAACAATGCCCGTTGCCCGTTCACTCCTTTTGGAGATGTCGACTCTACCCTGCGGCTAGCCACTGAGCTTCCAGCCAACGCGCTAAATTCAGATCCCCACATTATTTTGATTTCTTTTCCCTGTTACTGGTTTAGGAAATATTACTCAACTTTGTTTCTTATTACTACAAAATTGTCTTCTATAAACTGTGTAGATTTTTATAATTGCATTAGCTTATGTATTTATAGAATTTATAGCAGTTTAACATGTCACATTAAAATTTTAGAATTCCGATGCTTACGGCATTTATGAAAGAATTTGCCTTCATTCTCTGGCCCGTCACAAATTACAGCAGAGGTAGATCCCCCATGGTGCATATTGAGTGCAAAGATATTTATCATAAGCTGAATCTCGTGGAGAGTGTAGTGAGCATGGTGCTAGAGCCATTGCGATGAGGATAAGTAATTTTGATCAAGTAACCTGATTGGCACTTAGTGCGAAATATATAATTTCTACTTAAGTTTGGCAAAGACTAATAAGTATGAGAGAGAGAGTGAGAGAATATGTAATATATCTATGTAACAAATGAAGTGAAAGAAAGCAGATCCTCTAAGCAGTTGAATGTAGTAGCTCACAGCAGCCTGTGCTCTCATCCTGTTTAAAACTGGTCGTGTTGCAAGAATTCAGTTAGTGAATAAAGTAAAAGGCTAAGAACATTTAACACAGCAAAAGATGCATACTCATAAAGGTGTCATGATATAAGTCGAGGAATACATTGGTAGAGTATCCTAACACCACATAGGTAATCAGTTCTATGATTTAGAATGAGGTGAAGATGGTTGCTTTGAGGTCAAGAATATCTGTTTCTTCCCTTACTCTGCTCCTAGAGTCTCAGTGACTATTGGTGGTGGTGGCGGGGAGTCTGAGAAGTGAGTCAGTTGCTGTTCAATGATGACATTGCTCTAGTAGCAGCCACAGAGGAGAACTGCAGAAGCTGGTGTCTAAGTCTGGGAAAGCATGCTAGAGGAGAAAGTTGATTCGCTGTGCATAAAAGTAATATCAATTAGTATAGCAGAGAAAAGACAGGTTGGTTGGAGTATGAGTTTGAACAGAGAGAACCTGGAGTAACTGGAGCATTTTAGATATTTGGATGTGGACATAGCAGTGGTTGGAACCATGGAAGCTGAAGCGAGGAGGCTGAAGCCTTGAGGCATTGAGGAGTGTATGGAAAGAGAGGACAATGTCTTTAAGGGTAAAGATGGGTATGTTTGATGGTGTATTAGTTGATGGTATTGTATGGTTGTGAGGTGTGGGCTATGGATAAGAAAATACAAAAGAAAGTAGATGTCAGAAATGAAATACCTATGGACTATATGTGGTGTGAGGAGGGTTGATTGAATAAGAAATGAAGGGTAAGAGAAAGGTCTGGTTGTAAGAAAAGTATGGTTGAGAATGCTGGAGAGGATGTGTTGAAATGGATTGGACATACAGAAAGGATGAGTGAGGAGAGGCTGATTAAATTGGATAAATGTTCAAAGTGAAGGTGACAGGGAGAAAGGGGAGACCAAGTTCGAGATGGAGGGATGGAGTGAAAGATGCCTTGAGTTATTGGGGCCTAAACATAAAGGATGGTGCGAGACATGCAGGTGATAGTACAAATTGGAGTGATGTGGTACATGTGGTGTGATGTCCTGTCAGTGGGCTGAACCACCATATATGAAGTTATCAGGAAAACTACAGAGAAAGGTCTGTGGGCTTGGTTCCAGATAGGGGTGTCTGGTTTTGGTGCATTTTACATTGCATTTAAAGAGTAAATGTGAGAAAATGAGGCCATTCTTTTTCTTTTCTTTCCACTACCTTGGCAAGCAAGTATCTATACTTATAGACTCCCTATCCTGCATATTCCCAACAAACATAGCA
Organism: Panulirus argus; assembly: GCA_038088735.1. Classification (NCBI taxonomy): domain Eukaryota; kingdom Metazoa; phylum Arthropoda; class Malacostraca; order Decapoda; family Palinuridae; genus Panulirus; species Panulirus argus. The sequence continues at coordinate 16,456 of JAYMFT010379745.1, read as the reverse complement.
CTGACATAGATTCCCTATCCTGCATATTCTCAACAAACATAACACTGACAAAACATTTACCCTTAATAATGACCAGAAAAGCATGAAACAATCACCCTCTCAAGTCATTCCCAAACACAACCCCACCAGGCTTACACCCTGCTGAAACCACACTCTTCAGTCATATAAGAGTTATGCTTTCACTTATGTTTGGGACACCACCAACTCCTACATCCTTAAGAATGTCATTTATTTCAATTCTGCTTATGCTGCCTAACTTCAGGCCATTTAGTTCAGTAGCATTATCTTTGGATATATCATGATTCTCCCTTAGGTCAATACTGGATGCTGTGGTGGCTTCAGTAATATCTAGGCCTCTTGTTGGTATATAGTTTACATATTTTCACTGCTGTCTTTCATCTGCTGAGTTGCTTGTTATTCAGAATTTTATAAGTTTACAACCATGATTTGCTCCTAATTCTTCTGATTCTATGAAAAGGAAGTTGAAGTAGCCACACATTATCACTATTAGTTCCACATTTTTTCTACATATGTACTTTTGTTAGCATTATCTTGAATTTCTCCAAATCAGTTTTAGATGGATAGAGTATCACTATATTTATTGTGTTAATAGCTGGAATATTTACTGAAATTAGTTCACATTTTTATGACTACTCTTCATCACAAGTGTATCTTTTGTGATGTACATATATTGCTATTCCACCTTGTTTTGTACTTATGCTTTGTGAACAGAAGGTCTCTTGCTGTTCCATGTCTTTTTTTGTAACTGGTTTCAGTTAGAAATTTTTCAGAGGGTGAAAGACAGGAGGGGAGAGAAAGAGGGAAAGGTGGAAAGAAGGGATATTGAGAGATTGGGAGAGGAAAGAGAGAATAAGATGAGGAGAGATTTTGTATCCTATGTCATGAGCAAAGTTTGATGGTACTAATACCACTGTTCCACATTTCATACTGATTAGGTTGATGGTTTTTGGGAAGTCAAGCTTTGATGGACAGTTAAAGGGCAGATCTAAGGATGATGGCAGTGGCAATTGCTCAGCTAGCCAGGCTAAAAATACCTAGTGCATGTATATGATAGAATTATAATTTGCAAGAAAACATGGAGATTTTTTTTTTCATACATATTTGCCATTTCCTGTGTTAGCGAGGTAGCGTTAAGAACAGAGGACTGAACCTTAGAGGAAAAAATCCTCACTTGGCCCCCTTCTCTGTTTCTTTTTTTGGAAAAGTAAAAACAGGAGGGGAAGATTTCCAGCCCCCTGTTCCCTCCCTTTTCAGTCGCCCTTTACGACACGCATGGAATATGTAGGAAGTATTCTTTCTCCCCTGTCCCCAGGGATAAAAACATGGAGATGTTTGCAAGAAAACAATGGAACATCTACATGGGTATTTAATTAGTCCAATCAACTACAAAAGGCAAATTACTTAAACATTTGTTATTGCACATTATGATAATTTTCTTTACATATCTTTTTTACATATTGAAAAATACTACTAAAATAAATCACATTACGAAATGCGACAGTTATACACAAACTGTGAACAGGATGACTAGATCCTTAGCAGAAGGTACAAATGTGTCATATAGCACAATTCTGGTTATCATCACAATAACACAGGGTTTAAAATTACATTGTAGCATCATCTTTTACAGCATTTACATGATCACGATATACTTTATCATAATCACATTAGTAATTTCGTACTTTAATCTAAAATAAGTATCTGAAAGACTACAATAAGACATTGAAAGTCACCTGTATACTATTATCAAAGGATACATTGCCTTCAGTATCAAAATATCTATCAATTCGAGGCAGCACTTTGACTACTACTACTACTACTGTAACCAATCAATATCAGAACCAGCTGACTTGTACCCTGCCAAACACATCACAAGATTTCTTTCCTAAGGATTTTGGGTCTTTACACTCAAGCATGTAAATACCAATCAGCTCCATGAGAACAAATACCAGAGGCATGACCAATCATTTCAAAATGTTTTTTCTCTGTTTGGCTTATCTAAAGACAGCAGATATGTTCATAAGAGCTGGAATTTAGAGCTAGCCATCCAATGCAGTATAGCATGGAGGACAGCTTCTTTACCTTCAATTGGCAACTAATAAAAATAATGTAAACCAATCTTACATTTCAATATTTTCAGTCAATGAACATTGAAACTTCATAGTAATGCACTTAGAGTTTAAATTAGAATTATCACAATAATGACTAAACCTTCTTCACCTACAAGTAATTGAGTTATGTTTTATAGGACATTTCATCCAGACAAAACTTCTCCAGCATTTACAGTCTCTGATAACAGCAGTATGATACAACTTGTGTCATACAGTACATTTTTCAGTTTCATTAATCAAGAATGGAAGCAACCTAACTTATACATATACATATGATTATCAAATACTTCCCGGCAAATTGGCCCTACAATTATTGCAAATATTATGAGGCTTTGTTCCATATGACCAGAAAAAAAAGACAATGTTTAGGCAGGGACTGTAAAAGATGTTTCCTTGATTTGCAATTAGATAGAGACTTACACTTTCCTACCCAGTCTCAGCAGATCAGTGGATGATATGTAAGTTTCTCTTCATTTTGAGCATTACTGGAGAAGATAAGTATAGTATTTACACGTAAGGCATATTGTAAAGAGAAGAATAACCACTAACCACAAACAAAACTTATCAATCTATTCAACACCTGTCTCACTCTATACCTGTAACAAGTTGGTGTGGTTCCCCCAGTCTTCCCCAAAGACATCATTATTTTCTATTTACCTGTACTCAGCTTTTCAAGTCTAAGCAGCAACAAGTGAAACACAAGCATGCTCAGAGAAATTTTTGTTGGCAGTGAAAATGCATTTGATATATAACTTTTATTAATTATCAGGCAGAAAGGAAAAGGGATCTTATGGTTTATTTTTCAGCAAACATTATGAGCAACGAGGTTACCATGAAAGAGCTTGCAAAACAGAAATACTTGGAAAGAAATCCTGCATGGGTTACCCTGTGATAGTTAGCATGAAGCATCACACTTAAGATGTACTGTATATAATAACTACCTGTATATGCAATGCAAAATATGAATTATGAATTTTAAAAATCTTTCATGAATATAAGATTAGGATAATATCTGAATTCTCTTTGTAACCACTAGATGCCCCAACATTTCTTCATGTAAAAGAAACATAGGTTAGTGATTATTCCTCTTTTATCCATGTTCATCAATAACCTGGAAATACTGTTACAGTTACTGAGAACTTTCTTTGGCACATGTTACTATGCAGAGGCAATGCATTTAGATACTATGACTTAGTACAAAACAATCTATGACACCATCTTCCATAAAACTGTACAGTAATAATTACTCTGTATAAAAAACATGATACCTGATGATACCAAGGAGATCTGTCTTTTACCCTAGGGTTTTCAAGACTGGCTGAAAATTCATACTATGTTGTAAAAAAACACTAACCTTGACAACTTGTGATTTCAGAACTTGTTCATACTCATTAGATGTTGTTCAGCTGTAGATATCTTTATATGCTGTAATAACTAATTTATTTTCAGTCTCCATACACTCTCTTACATATCAAAAGAAACAAAAGAAAAAAAGGGGCACAAACAGAATCATGCCCATACACTATGGTCACTGTACACCTACATGCATGAGTGAATTATTTCTAAACAAGGAAAGATGTTTATAACTTTTTATAATAAACATCAAATGTTTTTCAAAAAAAGTGTTAATTTTAGTCTTGAAGCAAAGTTTAAAAATTGCATACTTGAAAATTCTGGCCTCTTCCTAATCATCCAAGTCTTGCCCAACTATAGTTGAGCTCCCTCTGTGATAATCCATATCTGATTCAGCTATAGGTAACTTCCCTCTGTGATCATCCATATCTGGCACAACTATAGTTGAACTATGAGAGATCATCCACATCTGATCCAATTATAGTTAACTTCCTTCTGTGATCATTCATTTCTGACCCAACAATAGCTGACTTCCCTCTGTGATCACCCACATCTCACAACTACAGTTGACCTCCCTCTGACATTAACCATATCCAGCCCATATTGTTTACCTCACTGTGACCACCTATGTCTGACCCAGCTTTACTTGGCCTCCCTCCATAATCTTCCATATCCGGCCCAACTACAGTTGACATCTCTCTGTGATTCTAAGTGTGATATTGAAGCCAGCTTGAAATTCTCAGTTCTCAAGTTCATGCGTGTGCATTCTTACCACTGAGGGAAACAGTAATATCAAAACAATTCACAAACTTCAATATAAGAAACAAAACTTTATTGCATAGAAATTACTGGTGTTAAATTTGCCAATCATAATTATAAATGTGTAATTTTTCTCTTATTTCTTGAGTGCAAGCAGATTATAACTACAGTATGTATGCTTATTTTTAAGAAAGTAGATATATAATGAGGAACTTGTTGGCTGCATCGCACATGTCAAAGTTTGGAAGTTGAAGAGATGTAATGGGTATGTGAACTTTCCATAATGATGAAAGCACTAGATGTATAATATCATCAATGTTTTGTCATCTACACTAGTATAAGGAGGAACATGGGAATGTTCAGGTAAATTTGTGCTTTTTCTGAGTATGTCTTGTTCAATACAAAAACTAGAATCTACAGTAAATTCTTGATTGTATGTAAGAGTTGGAAATGGTGCTGCTGTGGATCAGGGAAACTTTTAGAGGACAGAAATTCTACTCCTGAGCACTATATTGCCTATGTAGGTTACTGTACTGTTCATTTTTCTTCAGCTACCTCTCAAGTGATAACATGTATAAAGCACACAAAACTTACAATTTTGGTTTGACACATATACCTAGTTGCATTGGTGGGATTTCTTTTATGAGTATTTGTGAACTCTGATGATAATGGCTACTTCTAAAATGTGGATATAATAAAACACACTATCCAACCCAAGTGCATGTAATCAAGAATCTATTGTATCAACAAGAGATTATTAAAGAGATTAATGAACTAGCTTCATCTGATTCCAAGAACATGAAATACATTTCTGTGCCTATTAAGAAGTGCTGTTTATCTAGTAAATCTATTAGAGAAGAGTGTATTATGTTGTAACTCAAAAGACAGAAGTATATTTCTTACTATAAAAATGCATAACTGCAAAGTAGTGTTGATCAACCCTGCAATTTGACATTTCTTTATATCTTTTTTCACTTTAAAGGCTATCTCATTCAAGAATAATTGTATTGATAGAGCAAAAGTAATGAATTCACAAGCAATGTCACAGGTGTGTCATCTCATCCCGATCAGGTGGGGAGTGTCTGGTGGAACCAAGACAGTCAGCAAGGGAAGCAGCACGTGAACGACGCCTAGTATGTTGGGGATCTCCTGCTAAGCTGGAATCAGAAGCAGCAGGATGGAGGGAACGTGGTGCCAGTAGGCTTTCTGTGCTCTTAGGCTTGGAGAATAGGCAGGTGTGAAGAGGTGCTGGGTCAAGATTTAAGCAATCACAGGAGAAGCATGAGCCATCCAGAGGAGATACAAGATTTTCTGATGAACGAGGTGCTGGTCGTACTCCTCCCCCGCCCCCCACCACATTTTCTTTATCGTCTTCCCTTAGACGATGAGTACTGTAAGAGCGCATCTTATCACCCCTGCCAGCTCCACGGGGTGGAATTGTGTCAATAAATCCATATCCAAAACCATATCCACCAAATCCTCTTGTGGAAAGTAAATTATCCCATGAACGGGGTTTACATTGCTGCCATCGCTGCTGAGCAACACACTGTGCTGAACCTGTAGGAGTGTGGACACTTTGGGCTGGAGAGCTGCACTCTGATGATACTTTTGGCCGTCGGACAGCACCAGGAGAACAGCTGAGTTGGAGATACTGTTGCTGCTGGTGGTGCTGGCGGTTGTGGTGAAGAGGTGAGGGGGCATGAGACTGGGAGCTGTTGGAGGACATGGTACCCCAGTGTTCCTGTGAAGGCCTTACGGGATTCTGGGCACTACAAGGGCTGGCAGGGGGTATGCGGTACTGAAGGGGTGGGGGCAGCACCCTAGAGGAGGTGGGCAGGGGGGAAGAGGTGGTGCTGGAGGCAGGAAGCAGTTGCCGGTGGTGGTGATGGTGGTGCTGGTGGTGGTGATGGTGATGGTACAGGTGCTGGGGCTGACGGCCGGACACCGGGTGCTGGGGGATGCGGAAACCCTGGGCCCGCCATGCTGAGGAAGAAACCACCATACCAGGCAATGAAGCGTCAATCTGAGTTGAAGGATGTGGTGCTAGGTCGCACTGAGAGCAACTGCTGCCATACTGATCAATCCTGCTATCACATTACCATGATAATAACAATCTGACTATTGGATCAAAGATAAAAACTACAAAACAACTGCAGGTATGAGACAAGCAATGGTATGATGGCATCAACCGTTCTCAGTTCAAGCTTTTAACGTGTTCAAGGAAACTTTTCCAGGGCATAATACGTAAAGAATCTTACAAATCCACAAATAAAATATGTGGTTACAGAATGAACAACAGTTCCTGAACACGCGAAAAATGCAAATTTCATGTATTGTAGTAAGTATATCAAAGCTTAGGGAGTGCACTATTTTATTTACAGTGAAAGGTACAAATATATTGCTGATAGGCATTATGAATATTCAAAACTTTAAATCAGAGACAATAATGGAATAGCTTAAATCATTGTGCTTCATGCTAGAGCTACAATATAAGGTCATCTATAATAATCCATGATAAAACATGCTTGAAACACTAACATGCCATAAGTAGGTTAGGTAAATTATATAAACTAACAAGAACTCTTCATATATAAACAATCATTGCACTGGACTGTGCTAAGAATAAGGGAACAGTTGAAAACATATAGAAACATTAAAACCTATACACAATAAGGCTGAAATAGAAATATTTAAATAAAAACACCTATAAACATCTTTAAACAAGGTTGGTGCGGTATGCAGATAAGGAATCGGCCAAAGCCCCGACTGTTCGGCTTACATCCCCAGCCTGAAACCATTCACCATTTGAAGAGCCATGGGGAGAGGATACAACCCTAGGGGATATGCCTGGCCAGGAGGAAGGTGGATATGGCATGGCAGGTGGGGTGAAGGCATTTCTGTCCCCAACCCTTGGTATTTCTTCATTTGGTCGACAGCCTTGTGACTTTCTTCTGCGGGATGCCTGACTCCTTCGAGGCCGAGGAGCAGCATCAAGATCAACAGATGCTTCATCATCAGATAAGACCCCATGATCCTCACGAGGCACTAAGCACCGTCGAGGCTGAGGTGTTCCATAAACTGAGGATTCACTAGAAACTTCTGAATATAAGCTGTCATAATAGGTAGGAGTACGTCCATCACTAGGACGATCCTCCAGAGAGTTATCTGATGACCAGCGTGCTTCCATAGAATCTGATCTCACTCTGCGTTCCTGTGGAGAAGGAGCAAAACGATACACATCAGCAGCAGAATTTGGCATGTCACGTGCAGGGGTGACTAATGAATCAGTACACAGGGAACGTGAACGGGCTGACACTACTGTCCTACCGGAGTGATCCGTTGTTGAACTCAAGCGATCACAACTCCCTGTCCATGAATACAAGGAATTTGGGCGGCTTTTACGTCCCTGTTGTTGCTGTTCGTGCTTGTTAGGTTGATGATGCAATGAATCCTGCTGCCACAGTTTCTGCTTTGACAAAGACTTGATAGACCCTTTCCGTTGTGTTTGCCACAACCTTGCTTCCTCACCCACCCAATCTGCCGTTATGCAACTTTTTCCCTCTATTTCTTTCTCCCCATCCTTATGTCCCCCATCTCGTCGAGATGAGCCTGCACCCTTCCGCTTATTCTTTTCTAAAAGGTTGCTGTTCCATTCAGGCTTTCTACTGAACATTTCATTAACAGGTTGGTTATGTCTCTCCTCTCTTAGAGACCTTCTCCATGCAGCAGGGCTGCCACTAACACTACAGTTTTCATTAACTAGAGTGTCATCCTTGACAAGTCCACCAACAATACGGTTCATGATAAAAGAATCTGATCCATCTCCTACATCCTGCCTGTTCTCAACACTACTTGATTTGATTTGGATCCTATTGGTTTGCCTTGGTTTAATACTATGAGTACAAGACCCTTTTATGCATTCTCTGGTGACAAATGAATTTGTTAAAGACTGAGATGACAACCGAAGTGATTCAGAGCGACAAATTGATGGAGTCTTCTTCTGTGAGCTCTCTCTTATTTTCTCAAAAGAATTATCACAAAGAGAATTACATGACCTCTGCTTATGAGTGGTCCTGGCAGACTCACGACCAGTGCTTGATGGAACTGCCTTTTTAGGTCTAGAGAGGCTCCAGTGTCTTTCCCCAGAATTCTGTCTAGGTCTATGTGGAGCATGAAATGAACCTCCACGCACAATGAGGGGTGAACTCTCAGTAGGTGAAGCTGAAAGTCTTCCAGATGTATAAGGTAAGGATAAAAATGGGTGTAAATGAAGTTCATATGGTCGAACGTGAGAAGATACTTCAGAAGTAGTTTTCCTACTGTCTTCTAATCCATACTCTATTTTTTGACCTTCATCTGAGCCAGATATGTTGGTCAATTTATCTTCATCTAAAGAGTTAGATTTGATACGATGAGATGAACTAGGTTCTCTTTTCTTTTTATTTCTAGAACTTTTTGGGTGTGGTAAACTTGAGGTACAGTAAGTGAAGACAGATGAATGTTTGGGACCATAAGAATGCTTTGGGCTGTGGTCATAAACTTCTAGACCACTGAGGCTCAGCTTTTCAAATGGAGATTTAGGATCTTCTTCATTGTTGGGTTCATGATTAACAGAGGTTTTTAACTCTTTGATAACAGAGTCATAGGCAAGGCATTTATCACTCGGCATGCATGATACTGAATATGCTTTGCTCATTTTAAACGGTGGCTTTATTTTCTTACTTTCTTCTTCAGCTGTTGGGGAATTTTTCTTTAACAATTCAGAAGTTCTTCCACTTTTACTAGTCTGTTTATTTAGCTGTTCCCTTTTGAAACTGTCCTTTCTATTGAAACTTTCCCTTCTTTGGCCAATAATTTTACATTTAGAAGCAAAATTTCTTTCTTGAGATACCCCATCATTCCCATAACAAGGAGGGTCTAAGACAGATTGATTAGTTCTATACTTGTTTATCTCCCCCTCATGCCAATTTTCCCTGTCTCGGGGATATCTCCAGGTCTCCGCACTAAGTGCTCTGCGGTGACTCTGGAAAATTTTATTGTCCTTTTCCTCAATAACTTTCCTACTTCCTATGCTGTCTTTATTTCCTATCCTCTGCTGCCTCCACTCTATTCCATACACTGAAGAATGGCTAACACCACACAATGGATTACTACAGCCACTAGAAGGCGGCATATACATAGGTCCGCCTGTGCATGGTAAACTATGAAAATCACTAGAAGTATTTGCATAAAGTCTATCTGAACCCCATGGCATCCTACTACTTGTATGTGGACTATATACAATATGTGAATTAACACTAATATCAGAGTAGATACTTGTATCCCACCCCATTATGCTGTGCACATTACTCTGACTCTCTTTATGTTGAACAGTACTTGCAGCAGTGGCTACTGTGCAAGATGGTGAAGATACCTTATCTATCTTATCTACATTCCTACTCTCATTCTGTGCCTTAACAACAGAAGCTTGACTTTTGTTGTCTTGCGCTTGTGGGGAGGACCTGCCACTCATTCTTCGGCCATGTCCCCTCCCAGTTTCTTCTGAAACAGACCCATCCTCCCTATAGATGAGTCCAGGAGTGTGATGTGTGTGGCCATGCAAAGTGATTCCTGTTGAGTGCTTGCAACTGTGTGAAGTACTTGAAACACTTGGATGGTACTGGAGAACTGCAGTGGAGTGAGGATTGTGGATAGCAGCAGTCTGGGTATGGAGGGTGGAGGTGGAGGTGGAGGTAGAGAATGAATCTGTGAGGAGGCAGGTGAGGTCCCGGGGGGGCGGGAGAAGCCGGCGTTGTGCCCTCAGCCAGTCCATCAAGCGGGCGTGAGCGATGTTGAAGGCGTGACGCACTGGGGAGGATGCCAACTTACCAGCCAGCAGAGACTTCTCCTGGTGACAAAGACGCTCCAAGTCAGCCATCTTCTCTTGCAGGAGACGCTGCAGCTGGATGTACCTCATATGCAATTCCACCTGGTTATACAATCGCAACTAGAACATCATTTAAATATCAGAAGATTTACTTTAATAATGTATATAAAACACTTACTGTGTCTCAATGCATATGAAAACGATAGACAAAAAACAAACAAAAAAAATCTTCGCTTGAATGGTGATACATTTATCGATTTTTTTCTCATCAAAAGTATTTTGAGCTGCATTTTGAAAATTAGGTACAGTCTGTTTTACTTTAGTCTAGAAGATGAAATATATGCCCCATCATGGTCAATGTTAGATTAATAACAAAATTCTATTACTGTAAATGATTCTCATATTGTGAAAATATTCAGGTAGACAAAAAGTGTAGTCTTCTGTTATGTGTATGATATTACGGAACACACAAAAAAACACTAAAATCTTTTAACACTGAGATATAGCACATTAGAGAAAACACATGATATTGCAATAAGTATCCTAAATTAGGAATTGGGGTTAAGGAACCTTGAGACAGAGCACTGTAGATGTTAAAGTGAAATTTACAAGGAAGTAGAAAAATGGACACCATTAATCTCAAATATAGAGAAAAGGGTAGAAACAGCAGTGGGGTTCAATAAAAATATCAAAATGTGAATGAGCTGAAAGATGTGGTGTGACAAAGTTAAAGGCAGCAACCTAGTCAACCAGCACTTGAAAGTTATAAGAGAGTAAGAAACAAATATAGCAGGATGATAAAAGACAAAGAATGAAATGTTGAGAAGAATATTATAGACAAGGAAAGTGAACAATCCAAAACTTTTCCCCACATTCATCACAAGAAAATTTTCAGTTAAAAAGCAGCTAATAAGGTTGAAGGATTCAATGGTGAGAGCTGTAGAGGATAGATATGTGAGGAACTGACTGATAAGATCAGAAGTGTTTCCATGGTAGAAGATACTATAACCCAAACACCAGTGAGTTTGAATTGGGAAAAGGCTTTGGAAAGCATTGAAATATCTAGAAAAGACATGAACAAATACTTCTACAGGGTCTTGACATATATAAACCTAATGGTCTTTATGAAATATCTCTATATGTGCCCATGATGTGTGCTGATAAACTTGACAAGCCACTTGAAATATTGCTCAAGATGTCACTGGAGAAAGGTAAGGTGACAAGGGGATCGAAGAAGGAAAATGTCTCATGCCTATCTTTAACCCATTTGCTCTTTTTATCTCATATATGCAACAGAAAGTTTCCCATCCCCCACCATCAGCGTTGCTTATGCACAAGATTCTTTTATTTTTCTGAAAACTCGGTGCCAGGTTGTTGCTTCTTATCCTTCCTGGAGGTGCTTACATATGGTAGGGATAACCTGCAAATGTCTCATGCCTATCTTTAACCCATTTGCTCTTTTTATCTCATATATGCAACAGAAAGTTTCCCATCCCCCACTATCAGCACTGCTTATGCACAAGATTCTTTCATTATTCTGAAAACTCGGTGCCAGGTTGTTGCTTCTTATCCTTCCTGGAGGTGCTTACATTTGGTAGGGATAACTTGCATTGGGCATGTATCCAGGATTGTTTAAGGCTTTGGAGGATTATGAACTTGCCCCAATATTGATGTAAAGCCCAAAGCAAGAGTAGTACACAAGAAAACATTCTATTTTAGAAAAAAATTTTGTTATTTGTATATTAAATTACTAATATTAGTCAAATTCTCACAAAACTAATAAACCAATTGTACAGAAGTAAGTTTATCACGAGAATGCAGATCATTTTTCAGAAAAAAAGAATTCATGATATCTGATAACATAAAATAGCTGATAGCAATAATTGAGGCAGTTTTGTTTGATGAATCAAGTCAGTATGCTTATGCAAGTAGAGAAAATTTTATTTTTAACATGTCAGTGTTCTAAGAACAATGTGAAACTGACATGGTTGTTTCATTGGCCATCAGTGTAAATCTATGAAACAGCCAAATACTACTTACTTAATTCTTGCCCCAGGAGTCCCTTCTATCTTTATGAGGCTCCTGAAGTGCTCATGAAACTGAACTCATCCACTGGTTGTGACCACAGGTCATAAAGTGTAGCGATGATGTGTGTGCAGAGAGTGCAGGGCAACTGAATAGTGAGTGCTTGGTGTCTTTGTTGTGGTAGTTGCATCAGGGGCATTAAGGCTCTTGGGATATGCTGAAACAGTGTTTGGAATGTTGTAGGGATGGGTGTTGTTCTGAGAAGAGACAGGAAAGTGTGACTCATGTTTGTCTGGGGAGGACTGCTTCTGATGGATGTATTTCTGCTGGGATGAAGTTTAGGAATCAGCTGGAAAGGCAGCTGTTTAATGTTTGATGGGTCATTTCAGTGATTATGTGTTTTGTCAATGTTATATTTGTTGGGGTGAGGGGATCTGTGAGAAGAGGCTGCTGAAGTGTAAGGCAGTGGTAAGTTTTTATTTATGCCTGGAGGAGAGAGAGAGAGAGAGAGAGAGAGAGAGAGAGGGAGGGAGGGAGGTGTGTGTGTGTGTGTGTGTGCGTGTGTGTTTGTGTGTGTGTGTGTTTGATTGCTGAGCATGTTGAGGTAGGACTGTACTGGGAGGATCTTTGTTTCACTGTGCAAATGTTGAATGTTAGTGGTTGCTAGGTAGCCAGTGATTGTTCTGAGTGCACAGTTGTGTAAGTGGTTTGCAGTTCTATTTGCTTTGAGAGGGTGGAAGACTAAGTAGATGAAGTGTAATTTATTGTGGAGCATATGAATTGTTTGTAGAGGATGTTAAGGGATAAGCTTTCATGGCTAAGTCTCATGCCAGTTAGTATTCTGAGGGCATTTACTCTGTGTATTGCATATGAGTTGATGTTAATAGTGCAGGTAATGAATGTTATAAGTAGTCATATGTGATGCTGAGAATGGATGGTGTTTTGTTCAGTGAGATTGACTGTCCATTCTAGAAGGGTGTGAATTGGATTCATGTATGTCTGAGATTGAAAGTGTGATTTAAGACTTCTTTGGAGATGCAGACATTCTATTCTGGATGAGCCATTGTTCTAAGTGCATAATGTAGTGCTGCATGTTTGTTGCTGCTAGTGTGGTGTTAAGGTGTTGTGATATGACTGTGAGGTCATCTGCACGTGAAAGGATATTTGTGCTGTGGTTTGCTAGAGGTAATGGGAGGACATATAGGATGGAGAAAGAACTGCTCAGGGTCATGTGGGTTGGAAAAAGAACTGCTCAATGGGATATCCATTGTAGAGTTTAAGTGTTGTACAGGTGAAGCCACTGAGTGTGACTCTGCCATGGAAAATGGCTTTGAAATTGGCCAACTACTTTTTATCACTGTTGTGGAAGGTGGTGTCAAATATCACTTGTGTGAAAATGTGTCGGGGGATATTTTTAAATTCTTTGTCAAACCCATATGGTACGTCACATCACAGCAAAGGGCTATTCAATAACACATCGAACTGGTTTTACTAAAACCTTCAAGACAACACACTACCTTGTGCACACAGTCTTCAAAAAGCACCACCATCCGCATCCTGTCACCACATCCCTGGATGAAATTGACTAAGGTTTTGTGGTCTGCCTTCTCCATGTCATGGCCGTTGATAGAAAGAATTACATCTCCTGTGGATATATACACCATGAATATCAAAAGCAGTCTGTTCTGGAAAGAAAAGATTTTTTCACCAAAAATAAATATGAAATGAGGTCCTTGATTAAGTTTACCCTTTATGGAATTAACACCTTATGGTTTACCTTTTTCATATCCTGACATAAAAAAAGAGAGATACACCTTCAAATTTTTTTCTGCAAACTGTATTTTTCTTTTATGTGGAAGCTAAACCAAGGATAAGTTAACAAGTGCTTTGTGGTGCCCCTTTCATCCATCATGGCCAATGACTGAATTATCTCATATGAAGAAATTTTTATAAATAAAATTGCCATCCTATCAAGGAAAGTGGGGATTTTTACTCTAAATTAGGGGTAGGATTTTAGACAAAGAATTAAGGAAAGCAATACCATCATGGAGCTGATGTCCAGCATAAAACAGCATAATTAGATATATATAACTGATCTTTTAATTCACCATTTCATGTATCAAACTATATCTTTAATGCTCTGCAATCACCCTAAGAAGACAAACACATCATCACCACACTTCCTGACCTGTGGTCCTGGCCGGCTGACTTCCTGAGTGCTATACAAGCCCCATAAAGGAGGTCCTGGGGCGATAAGTAAGTAAGTAACTATCTCCCCTAGGAACTCCCCCTTTGGGGAAGGAGATAGGGGTTGTGTGTTGAGGGAGGTGGGCACTACAGACAAGTCTCTAGGCTGCCTTATCATAAAACCTCCACATGGTCTCCAAATATTATTTCTTTGTCAAATCCTCTCAGGATGCTGGCCTTTAATTCCTTTTGCGTTGAAAATATTTTCTTACCAACCTATCATCATGCATCTTCTCTATATGACCACACCACCTGAAAGCATTTGAGTTTGTCTTTATATGACCACACCACTTAAAAGCATCTGAGTCTGTCTTAAAGTTAACTTTTCCAGATGCCTGTTATATGAATGGGTTCCCAAAAGCTGTTTTAAAATTTTCTTTTCTTACAATGGTGTTTTTGCCCATTTTATAAATCTAAATATATTTCTTATAAACACACTTCATATCTTTTACCAAGTAACTTAATACTCTTTAGAGGATAATTTTACCATCTTTTGTTGATTTAGAGTGCACCTCTGCAATTCAAGCATGTACTTTTGTTCCCCTTGTCTTTATGTAATGGCACTAAACAAGCATACCGCTGGTTCTCAGGCACTTCACCTTGACACATATGTACCATGAAAATCCTGACTAACCAATCAACAGCAGTATCTCCCACTGCTTTCCCACACTTCAATTCAACAAGACTTCACCTCCTCTTCTCTTTACAGATGAACTGAAGAAGGAGTGCTCATCCCCAAAAGATTAAACTTGGGTGTCTAAATGTGTGTGGATGTGCCAGGATGAGAAGAAGGGAAAGATAGGTAGCATGTTTAAGGAAGAGAATCTAGGTGTTCTAGCTCAAAGTGCAACTGATCTCAGGGGAAAGGGAATGTCTGAGGGGTAAAGTCTGGTGTTAGTGAGAGGGTAAGAGCAAAGACTTTGAAGGAAGTTCTGCTGAAGGGTAGTCATGGAGTTGTGTTAGAGAGTGTGAGAGTGTATGGAAGTGAATTCTAGACTGATGTGGGTGAGAATGAAAATGGATTATGAGATGTGGGGTGATTGTTACTGTTTCAGCATTTGGTAGCGAGAGGAGTGAGGAAGAGTGATGTTTTGGAAGGGGCTAAGTGATTGCATCAGCAATTTTGATGCAAGGAATGAAGTATTAGTAGTAAAAGATATGAATGCAAGAGTGAATGATGTGGTAGTTGAGGGTATTCTTGATGGGCACTGTGTACCCAGTGCAAATGAAAATGGCAAACAGCTTGTTATGCGCTATACAAGGGCTGGTGATTGGTAACATCTGGTTTAAAAAAGGTTCATCAATAATTGTATGTGGGTGACTGGGGCTCAAGGTAAGCAGACATTATTTGATTACCTACTAACTGATAAGCAGGTAAAGTAGAGACTGTTGGATGTGAAAGAACTGAGAAAGGAAGGTGGTGGGATGTCTTATTTCTTCTTGGAGGTGGTGAGTGTGAACAAAACACCATCCCCAACATGAAAATATAAAACTTACCCTTGTTCCAAATTTCAACAACTTAAACTTACAGCTCCTTCCACCCAAATAGAAGTAACAATCACAAAACATACGTATGCTGTAATGACTCAACAAACACAATTAATCACTCTCCCAACTTAGTTCTGGGCTCCATTTCATCATAAATACAATCATTTGAAACTAAATTACTTAGACATCTTTCCAACATTACAAATGCCGATTCAATATATCACATGTTATTTTGTGCCTAAGATGCAACTTCCACACAGAACACTTCCTTCACAATTGTCCCGTACTCACCCCAACAAAGAGATGCACACAACATACTGCACTTTTTGACATGTGTTCCACACAGCAGAAGTGGCTTAATTCTTGAGAAAGGGATCCTGAGGTAGGAAGGTAAGGTAAAGTACACACACACACACACACACACACACACACACACACATATGCATACACAGGCTAGTGAGAGAGAGTGTGTGTGTGTGTGTGTGTGTGTGTGTGTGTGTGCAAACATACATAGGAGTAGAGACATGGTGTATTTATAAAAGGTAAGGAGATGGGGCAACATGAGCGTAAAACACAAATACTGTCG